>OY757911.1:76329575-76589575 GCA_963585895.1 Sepioteuthis lessoniana
GATGTAGCTCTGAAGACCTGCCAGAGGCGATGAACGATAGGGAGAAGTGGCGAGGGAGGGTCAGGGATATCCATGCTGGCGGCGTGACTTGATGATATATATATATATATATAGACATTTTTCAAACGTCCTAACACCTCCCCCATATATATATATATATATATGGGGTGGGTGTTAGGACGTTTGAAAAATGTCAACATTTTACCAGAGATGATAATGAAATAAATTTGTGATGCCTTTAAATATTTTCCTCGAAAATATAATCATTATTTTCAATGATTGCGACCCAAAAGAAGTACAAAAAGATAAGATCATGAGAAGGAAAGGTTATTCTACATCCCCCCATAATCGCTACAATGTTGCACCTTTAGATTTTTAACGGTTTGAATTCTTAGAATATTTTATAAATGGCAGAATATTCAAAAACAAAAGTGTTAAAAAACTATCTTTCAAACTTTTCGGTAAAAAAAACCCCAGATTTCTTTAAACTGAGAATAAAATATTTGCCTTCTGGTTGGCTGTCATCGTTGAAAAGAAAAAGAAAGAAAATGGCTGAAAAGATCATTGGCCAACCATGATACTCTCATGGAATTCTTTTTCATCATATTCCCTCTTGCAGTGAACATTGGTGTTGCAGTGCTTGAGTCCCATTGAACATATAAGTCACCACCAGCAGATATAAGATTCTATAAAGTTTGCAGCCTACCCTGAAATATATATATATATATATATATATATATATATATATATATATATATATTACTCACCTAGGGGAATTTAAGAACTGTATTGTATAAGTGGCCTCAACAAAACGCGTCTTCATTCAGTGTATATTCATATGTCCAAGTACTAATAAATGGATGAGATCTAAAAAAATATCAACAGCTTTTATGGTAAGTGAAATTTGAGTTGCTTGTTTTTTAAAAAAAAAGAAAGATTGAATATAACCTATTTCTTTTTATTCATACAGTTAGTGGGCATAACTAAAAGAAAATCATAAGTGTCACATCTTTTCTCTGATTAAACAGTTCTTGCCACAAATCGTTTGCTGAAAACGATTCTATTTGAGATCAAATTTTTTCTTTCTTAGTTTCTTTTAACTTCAATTCTTTTTTATTCGATGATAAGTAATAACCTATTCATCGAATTTCTATCATCTAATTTAAATAATTAACTCTTAACGGTTGCTTCTCCTGTCAGGTTAGAGTAGTCCATGGGGGCAGCAAATACGATTGGGATTTGCTTTATTTGCGAAAGAGAACATTTTATGACACAAATCTGATTACTAAAGTATGGAAATTTTGCTATGATATATCGAGATTGATAAAAAAATTACATCATTAAAATAAAAGAAAATTAAAAGTAATTGGTAAGAATACCCAGATTTGGTTGGTTGGGTTTTATGGCATATCAACCATTCTAGGTTATTTAATGCCAAATCCATTTTTATACATGTATTCAGTTCTATTTCAAACGATTCAGTTTAAAATGTGTACACATTTCTATTTCAAGCTATTCAGTTTAGTCAAACAGTTCTATTCAAACAATTCAGTTTAGCATCAGTATGCAGTTTAGTTTAATTTAATCCATTGATAGGGCCCTATCAGGTGCTACCACTCCGAGCCAGAGTGGATCTGGGGCCGATAGCAATGAAGAGGTGATCCACATTCTCCAAAGCTCCAGCATTACTGGAACCTCACCATCAGATTGTTTAGTGTCATATATAGGACACTCGTTGGAAGGGTCTAACCCTTCAGCAGAGGCGCAGTCAGTGTATTCTACAGCCTCTTCAGCCGACTGGGCAAAAGAATACTCTGAATCATTTGTCTGAATGCAAATTAATTATATTAGGGATAGATGCTTTAAGCTATAATTGTTTCCAAATTATTGTTATAATTATATTCGTTACAATTTTTTTATAGCAAGGTTACCTATTGGTTTTTCATTAAAGTTGGAGGGATGAAAAGTCTCTTCCAGTCTCAAGGAATTTTCAAATCATTCTAGATGATTTTGATTGTGCTGTGTCAGTGATAGTCTCCATTTATCATCTGCTTTTCAATTCCCCCAGTCTCTTTTCAAAGTCACTGGGATCGATCCAAGTGCACTCAGTATAATTGGTATTACCATCATCATCAATGTCATGCTCCACAGTTTTTTTTTCAGCTTTCTGTCTAAACCACGAGGATATTACTCGTTAGGTTGTAGCTAATGTACCGGACTGCTACAATGAAGAATTGCTTTTTTGTTTAATGGCCTATCAACCTTCATGGGTTGTTTAATGCCAAAGCCATGCTTGTTGAAAAACTGTAGAGGTGCTAATCCATAGCCGGACGGGTGAGAGGATTCATACTTTTTTAATTGGTATTAGTCCCAAAATGAGCGCAATCGCACGACTGGTGTTCGAATTTGCTTACCAAAATGTTATAGAACAGCATGTTAATCTTTACTCCACGGAGACTTGCCCTGGGACATCGTTTTGAGTTTGAACTTCAGTTGCGCTATTACGTTCATCTTCGGACTAATACTCTTGGGGAAAAATATGAACCTTCTTATTCTGACCCACCAGCTATGGGGTGATATTCTTCTATTAGGGTGGGTTTGGCATTGGAAATTTGATTTGCGAAGGAACAAAGAACCCAAACCAATATCTATTTGCGTTATTTTATTTCCACTCTATGTTCCGCTGGAACAAGAAAATACGTTCGAAGCCAACAACTTTTCTTCTTGCTAACACGAAGTCTGAACTTCTAGCCGGGATTCTGTAATCTGTTTGTTTCTCAAAATCCCAGAGAATTTTTTGTTTTTCATCTTCTCGATCAGATCCTGCGATATAAAGTTTTACGTTTGAGGAATAACAATGGTTAAGTAATGGCAATTTTCCTCAAATGCCTTAGATGTCTTTGACATTATAGACATTTAATTCATGTAAATTGACAAAAATAATTAAGTTTTATATTTGATATTTAATATCTATCTTCATTAAAAAAGAAAAAAAAAACAATGGTCTGGGCGAACGCGAACCTCCACAAATAACTTAAAGTCTTCCGCTGTTTTTTTTTTTTTTCATTCTTTCAGTCAACTCTTTATTAATTCCTCCTTTTTATTCCTTTTTCTTCGTCTGCATCAACAGTTACTTTTGTCTCTCACAATTCACCTTGAGACTCTCCGTCTTATTTCACCACTCACTGCGAATTATTCCCTGTTGATTTTCTATCCGTTTTTCTCACTTTGTAATTTTTCTTTCTTCCTTCCTCTAAATATTTGTCCAATTGATTTCTGTTTTCTTTTTTTTATAATTTTCACTTCCTTTTAAACTCTACTTTCTCGCCTTTCGTCTTTTTTATTTATTTTTTATTTTTTTACTTTTTCGTACTTTTGCTCATTTTCTTTTTTTTTTTTTTATCTAATAGTGTTTCTCGAAACTTTTATCTCCTAAATTTATTTCCTTGTCGCATAATTTTTCTCCCTCCGCGCTTCTGCATTTGGAAAAATCATTGAATTGTAACTGTTATTTTGAGTGACTTAGAAATCCCAAGTGCGTCTCTGTGCGTTATTTTTCCCTGTTTGTCAAGACTCAGCATTTGTACTATTATCATTACATACGTGTCCATGAATACAAATGGACGGTTTGAGCTTTCACTTAAATGCAAGTCAGAACATCCGGAAGACGAAATAGGCACACTTCTAAGTATAGACCAACCGGAAAATGGATAGATACAAATATGCTGAAACAATCTTTCTCTGCCAAAAATCATTACATTTATAGTATGGGAACTATTCGTCTTCGTAGGGTAAAAGGAATTAAGATCACGTCTGGTTATTTACAGAATTGTAAACATTTTCTTATGACGTTAAAAGAGAAATATTAGGAGGAGAAACTTTACAGATATTTATCAATTAAATTAGTTTTATTCTGATTATCAATATTAACAATACTGAATCATTCTTTGCAACTATTTACATTTTCCGCATAATGAATCTTGTATAGACCTTATTAGTCATGCCTAATAAGTTGGAAATAATTTTTTAGAATGACAAAAAATTCTGCGATTTTTATCATTTAAGGTTTATAAACTTACATTCAATGCAAGACAGGTATTCTTTCTCCACAGGCAGAGAGAGAGAGAGAGAGAGAGAGAGAGAGAGAGAGAGAGAGAGAGAGAGAGAGTTTATGGGTCTGTCCTAGACATTACCTATCCTCATCCCCTAACTGGAATATGGGAAAAATTCCCAACTTGACCCGACAAAAACAGGATCTTAGAGTCTGTTGATCAGGAAGCTTGCTTCTTGGTGCGACTTTGATAATAAGGCTACTCATATGGAATGGACATTTTAGTCCTAGAATCAATACAAAAATGCATCTCATATGATGAAGGTTTTACTCAAAGAGGAACTAGGACTGTCCAGATTGCAATGCTACTGGGGTCTGTATTTATTGTAAGAATGATAATGAAGATTGAAGAACTCAAATGTTATTATAATTCATAAAGTGCATCTAAGTTAACAGCAAGACCAACTCAAGTTAATATGCTGATAGATTTTTTTTTCAATCTGACAATGTGACAAGGTTATATGGACAAAACAATATCATTATTTCATCATCTTGTCGTGCCATCAGCATGGATATCCCTGATCTCTCTCGCCACCCCTCCCTATCGTTCATCGCTTCTGGCAGGTCCCCAGAGCTACTCTCTGTATCCTCACAGAGCTGCTTTATGTAGGTTTGAGCTGGCCATCCTGCTTTTGCTCGGCCATTTGTTGGGGTCCATAGGAGTACATCACTTATGAGCTCGTCCCTGCTTCTCCAGCAGTGTCCTGCCTGTCTGGCTCGTCTAACTTGGATAGTTTTCGTTATGGGAGGCAGGTGACCGTATAGTTGGTGCTTTTTGAGGTGTAGCCTCCAGGACTTGTTCAATATTGCTCACAGCATTCTTGTGTAATTGCCGTCAAGCATTTTCTCCGGCCGTTTAGTTAGCGTCCATGTAGTGCATCAATGTAGCTGTATCGACACGATCGCTGCTAGGAAGAAACTGCGTTTCCTTTTATCGGTCTCCGAAGAAAATACATTCATAACAATTTTATCAATTCCATGAATCTTTTTTGCATTTATTGTCTCATTATTTGTTACTGAATAATACAAAATTTGTCATAGTGAGCATTGTAAGAGAATGTTGTCTGTTATTTTAGTAATTGTTAACATAAAATGGCATAGGCAATGTACTTTTTTAATGCCAAGTTGACATTGGTTTAATCTAAATAGTACTGAACAAATACCCTGTTAATATGTATATACATATTCAGAAAAGTATATATACATATAAGTTAGCCGTAGTATCGTGAAGGAAGAGATTCACAGAGAAAATACATAGTTAAATCCCTTCATTGGTTAACAGTTCAATCCAGTGTATATATAATATAATATAATAATATAGAATATTCACAGTCTCTCGCCATTAGAGTGTTACGCTAGATGTCGATATTTAACAACTGCCGACCGCTACGCGTGAGTCACCTTTAATACATCCGGGCTAGTGGATGTCAGGTGATACGAGCCACGTCACAACACTAGAAATCATGTATTCATACATATGCATCGATACAAATCTTTCACTAAACACACGTTTCCTTTCTCTTATATGTATATATATATATACATATATATAAAAGATAATCATAAAAATGATGTTATATAATGTCCATAGCTGTGAGTTTCCCGCATATGAGACGGCATAGTTGTCAAATGGATAACCGTCTAACGATCATGCTGATGAGTATGCGTGAAACACAAACATATTTAATACAGTGAATATTTTAACCTTTTATATTGGTAAAATTCTATACGTATATCCATTTGAGTTTCCCGGAAAAACAAAAAAAACTTTTCTAATTATTCGTTTTATGATTTGATCGAATTATACCTTCATTTGTTTTTTGAAATGAATGAATAAATATAAACATCTTCCCAAAAATCAAAAAGAAAAAGAAAACAAAAACAAAACAACAAAAAACAAACCAAAGCCTACAAAAAAGAAAGAAAAAACAAAATGAAAAAAAAAAAAAAAATTACGTATGTTTACTTTCACATTTTAATTCAATGTAGAATGATCATCCATTCCCGGGCCAGTTAGCGTTTGAAAGACAAATAACCTGACAGATCTATTTAATCTTTTTTTTTTTATTTATTCGGAATAGGGAGTGTTCATTTTTTTTTATCGATACTTGTTTTGAAAATGGATCATCATTCGACATTGAATTAGAATTTGAAAATGAACTCGCTTCAGGAAATGTAATTAAAAAAAAATGCAATTGAGTGAATTTGAAGTTCTAATAGTTCAAATCACAAAGTTATCGTGATATTTTACTTGGAGAGTAACAGAGTATATATACTCTGTTACTCTCCAAGTAAAATTCTGTATTTTGAAAATAAACTCATCGTTATCAAAAGTTTAAGCTTGTATGTTGAGAATCAGTCAGTTTACATTTACTCGAATCTTTATTCAGCAATTGAATATTTTCCTCTGGATTTAGGCCAGCTTTTAAATAAATGTTCTATTCCATAAGAGGAAATTTCATTTTGGTATAATTTACAGCATATATCTCCCATTCAAGTTTCATGGTTAAGTATTGGAAGTACGTGATCTTAGACAGCAAAATTAGTGACTGGCTTCTCTGCCCAGTAAAAGGACTTTTCACTTCAAAGCTGTAGGTATTATGTGGTCCACTGTAAAAACCAAAGTTACTTGCCCTTGGTTACGGAAGTATAAAACGTTATAGGCCCTGCTTTTTTTTTAAATATATTTTTCATTGCTTTTATAGATCATTTCCGCCGACATTTTTTCATAATATTTAAACGTTTTTCACGATTATTCTAATAAATGAATACCCAAGTTCGAAAGCGCGGGAAAAAATGACCATGTCAAATCACATGAAATTACGAAAAGAAACAAAGAAAAAAAGGATACTTGTGATTGGTGGGACGGAACAAACCCAAAAATGTCTATTTGAATAAAAAACTTGAACATGAAACGAAAGCGACTTTAAAAAACACTGATTTTATTCAATTATCAATTATAATTATTAATAATTATCAAAGCAGTCAAGTACATATACATACACAAAACACAGACGAACACACACCGTTATATATTTATATATATAATATATATATATATATATATATATATATATATATATATGTGTGTGTGTGTGTGTGTGTGTGTGTGTAAGCATGGTCGTGTGCATTAGCATGTAAACGTGCACCTTAAACTATCCACGAAATACCATTTTTACGACTTGTCTTTGTTTGAAACTACATAATTTCTACCCTTGATAAACGTACATCTGGGTAGAATCATCTTCGTATTGTTTTCGAAAATCAGTCTCTTGAGTATCCTGTTTAGTAAGCACTTGGAGAAGCACTTATAGTATTTTTAACGGCTTGAAGCTTGAACAACCTTTATTAAGTGCCTAAGGAGAATCATCGTATGCAAAACTTGAAGAAAAAAAGCCTAAAAAAAGCGAAAAAAGAGCAACAATGCATATATAAATACGTGCAAATGGCGTGCGTAACGCTACATTGACTTCCCTCACAAGACGATGACAACACTACTTTGATATTTAATAACTCTTTTGAAGTGTTCGTAATGCTTTCATTATCGCCAAGGGGAAGTATTTCTCTATTCAATATTTAATGTTGAATTCACCCGGTCGAAAAAGACAAAAAATAGAAAGCAACCCTCCATCTCCAACAACAAAAAAAAAAAGAATGAAAAAGAAAAAAATGTTCAAAAACATTAAATAAAAATGCATAATATTGCTTTCAACAATATTCTATTCAAAATATTATATTATGAACAACTTTGCTAAATTTAAGCTCATAAAATTGATCTATAACTTAATGAAATTAATTGTGTGAAAATCTATCATTAACTAAAATATTTTCTATTAGGACTACGTAAAATGTAGTTAAGAATATTAAATGTAAAATGTAGTTGAGAATATGGCCGTAGAAATGAAAACAAAGTTGTGTAATATAAGCATTTAGTCGTATTGTTACGTATTTACTCAAAAATTGTCGATTGATCTCGTGTTACAAAAGGAGATGACAAAAAATCATTTATATTTTATTGTTTCTCTTCATTCAGACGTTTTTATTTCGGGGCTCCCTCTAATAATTGATTTTCTTTCATTCTATTGAATCGGAAAAAATATACTCTTTAATAATTCAAAAATTACTTTTTGTCACCACTAAAAGCTCAAAACTAAAGAGATTGGGTGAAAATACTTGATCTCTTAAATCGAATTTCTTCCTTCTGTCTAAAACCTAAAACTCTATTTTAACGTGGTACCTAGATTCTAACACTTGAAGGAAAAAGATCCTGATCATTGATTTCTCAATCATCGCCTCCGCAGTTGATGACCCCGGGACCAAACTTTCAATCAGCCCTAGTATTCAATAGCACAGTACAAAAATGGTAACTAAATTGTTGATGCAATCGTGATTAAAATGAAGAAAAAGACAATCGTAATGATTCGATGTTGGTTTTTTGAAGTTGTGGAATTACATTGTAAATTGAAGTACCAAGACCAGAAAATCCGGCAAAGACATGGTGGTGACATACGGACCATCTAAAGAGCCGTTTCGACCTGATTAGTTCTCATCAGCAATTTATACTGTGACCTCCCCCACTAGAGATCGAAACAACGACCATAGAATGCAAAGCCGAGACTCTACTAATGAGCCACGGGTCCACATTGAACACAAGCGCTTACAAATCAGGGCATTTGGAGGTGCCCGTGGTGTAATGGTTATCGTCGCAGGATATGGACACGGCGACGCGAGTTCAAATCCTGGACCTGACTGATTGCATAGCCCTAATACCCTTGGGAAAGGTATGAATCCAAATATTCTCCCTCCAGCTACGGGTAAATAGTAGGGCAGACTAGGTTCTTCAGATTTGGTGAGGTAACTAGTCTAGGAGAAGGAAAACTCTGAATTCAAACCTCCGCTTAAGTTACATTTGTACTCTTTATAAAGGACACGGTCTCCTTTAGGGCCACGTCTTCCCAAGAGGATTGGAAATACGCAATAGCGTGATTATTATAACCTCAAGGACAAGGAAATAATTGAACATTTTCTTTTTCCAGTGAAAGAATTATATTGTAAATTGAATTAATGTGACCAGAAAATTTACAATATAATAATTAGATATTAAGTAGAGTTAGTTAAAGTAGATTGTGTGATTCTATACTTCTCTTAATAGTAATATTTAATTATATTTTGCAGAAATATTTATATTCATCTTAAAAGATTTTCAAATTCAAACATTAAAAATCTCCTAAACAACTGATGTTTAGATCAACAACTCCGTAATCATTTAAAAGAGAAATCCTTCGTATATGATAAAGATTTTAAAAGCAAAACATTTCGAAAGAATTAATCATTTTTAACCACATTGTTTTCATTTTTCTACAGTCATATTCTTGCACAACTTAAATACAATTCGGTTTCAAAGTCGTTTCTTTGCGAAGTTACAAAATGAAGACGTTGTTCCTACTTCTAGAAATAATGCTGGAAGTCTTTAATTGACATACCTTATGTTCCCAAATTATGACGAATATGCTGAATTAAAAAAATATGTCAAGAGAGTAATGCGAATGAAATGTTATAATATCGTTGTCAAAGAATCAATGTTCATAGATGATTTCTTATATGCTATAGATCTAAAATGGTCCACTCAATCAAAAGTCAATTCCAATATTGTCTTAATAAAATTGATCGATGAACGATTGGAAATAAATCTAACCTCTTAAGGGACAAATGAGGTGCATATATAAACTCAACTTGCCCTGATAGTGTTGTGATTCTTATAGACAAAAGAAACGGGTATTTCCTCAACCAATAAGCTGGGGGTAATCTCCTTTGGTGATGGATGGTCTGAATATAAGTCGACCCTTTCTAAGGGAAATACAGTCGACTATTGTATGACATCTACTGTCAAAAAATAGCAGAATACAGCGTCTGGATTGGTTGTATTTTTATCGGTCAAAAGTTAACTTTAGCAACATAGTGAAATATTCGTGTCATTTACTTGTTGTTGAATGTGTAGATATATGTGTTGGTTGGCTGGCGCTCATATACTCAAACATAGTTCTATCTCAACCGACTGCTATCAAAATTGCGTGTGTATTGTCTCTTCCAGTACGAGCCAATCCGTTCTCTTCACAGTCCTAACATCGATTAATTTACGACGACAACACCCAAATATTATATACATATATCTTCATAATCCAAATCTATTCCCACGCTGAAAATGCATCCCAAATCAGCGATTGTTCAAATCAAGTTCAAGGATCTTTTCCTTTGCACTCATCAACCAAAAACAATATTTCCAGTATTGTCCGTTATAGCTGGCTATCATCGCAAGCTAGCTTCGAAACCCAGAACACAGTTTGACCTCCTGCTATACGGGATTACCGTTGTGTCTTCTCAACAATCAACCTGTTTTCTGAAAAAATTACAACAATCTTTTTTTTTTCACATCAACCCAATCCAGACAGTTGCGAAGAAAGTTATAAGTACGATATTCTCCAAGAAAGTTAATTCTGTAATATTACAATCAGTTAATTTTCTTACACATGCACTTCTGTCAATTACTGAAAATTAACAGTGACCCTGTCCTAAAATTTGATGATACTGAAATACACATAGGACAAGAACATGAATTTCTAGATTTCATTTTCGTCTCAAAAGAATTCTTTATTTGTTACGTCCAACATTTAAGAATCATAATAAAGCCATTCAGCTGATGAAATTAGTTGATCTCACCAAATGGGGAGCAGATATCCACCACCCGAACAAAACAAAACAAAACAAAAAACAACTGAATGAAGGAAGAAATTATCCCTACAACGTCATACATATTAGAATCGTTCTAATCAAACCCTAACACCAAAATTACATTCAAAACGAAATACAAAGAGCTATATAATAAAAAAGAATGAAACAATAAAACCTTTCCGACTCTAGATGGAATCTATTATCAATGAGTCTGGTTTGATATTTTTGTTTAATAGTATATCAACATTCATGGGATATTTGAAGCCAAAACCACCCGTGTAGAAGTACAACAGTGATCGTATTTAACCCCTAACTCGGGAGATAAGGGGTTTAATACCTTTCCCAACGGTATTAATCAAAAAATGAACGTGATATCGTGACTGGAGTTCGGACTCACTTACTTCCAGACCGCAGTAGAGCTCTTTAACCATTACACCATTTCCCCTTCGAAGAGTAAGAAATATACATAAAACCATACTATTAAATACCCAACCTTGATCAATAAAACAACCGCAAGTTATTGTCAAGCTAAGTAATCTCTACAAAGCATGTATACATACTTTCTTTATCCAGAAGAACTAGACAAAATCACTAAACTACCTTCAAGTGTCGATCAGATTAAATGAGAGTCTTATTTTCTTCAGTAGTTGAAGTTATATTTTGGTATCAAAAAATTTATCGCCCAAAAGTCTATTTCCGAGCTAGAATGTAATCTTCATGAACTTGTGGAAATCAAAAAAAAAAAAAAAAAATGAATTCAGTCGCATGTCCTGAAGTTTAACAGTAAATTTCATAGTGAGTTTTGAAAATCATAAAAAGATTTACTTCTAGCATTTTCTAGACAGAACTTATCTAATAAATTATGTACAAATTGTCTTATAATTAAATGGCTCTAATGAGTAATGTGTTCGTTAATGTATTCGTTAATGGTCTGAGAGACCAGAGTTCAATTCCAGGTCATGTAATACCAAAGACTCAAAAATGGTACTTGATACGGCCTTGCTTAACATTACAAGGTAAGGATCAAGGGTAAAGTGGAGAAATCCAGGGAATGGAGTAACGTCCTCCCCTAAACCATGGTGTAGTAGCTATTGAAAAGGGAGCCTTCGGATCACCCTCGTCTAAGATCGCCAACTTTATTTTACTACTGATTTTTCATATATAAACAGTATTCTACGTTTTCAAAATAGAGGCGCGCTTAGCGCAACAATTATCGTATTAGAACATGAAATCGGTGAAGGATGTTTGTTTCAGTTTAACATTGCTCTTAGGAAAGGCATGAATCTATCTTTTCCTTGCTACAATAGGTAAATAGTAGGGTAGACTTGGTTCTTTAGCCTTTGTTAGTAAAATAGTTGAAGAGAAAAAAAAAATTCTGTAATTCAAGCCAACTATACTCAGTTAACAAATTGTGCCATATTCTGCCCATGGTGGTGGGGAAATAATACTTCATTAATCTCTGAATAGTATTTTTGTTCATATTGATTTTTAAAATTTTTGTTCTTTCGCAATTCATCCGGGTCATTATATCTATAATAGCCAGAGCACGCATTGGACCAAAAAGAAAACCCTCCTGATCTTAATGAGATACAAACTCACGTCCCCTTCTGTCTCGGAGATTACTTGAAAAGTAAATAGCTAAACCAAAACAGACACTTGTGTTATCGTCTCAGAGATTATATTTTATCAGTGTTGTATTCTCTGTTGGTATCATTCTAACCGATATCTCAATACCGATGTAACCAGTATCTATATGGCAGTGGAAGAATATAATTCGGGGACTTTTCGATAAAGTTACACCGCAAGCTTATAAATATGCGTATGTGCACACAAATAGGCTATCAAAATATGGCCACACAGCACACAGAGAAAAGATGCATAAGCGGTGACCAATTGCAGTTGTCGTACCAGATCCAGAGTCCAGTAAAGCAGACTACACGTCGTTCGTTCTACCGACGCTCCAGTCCGACCTTAACTAATACTGTCGACTTCAGCCAACACACCTCAATCATAATTCGCACGAACTATTTAGCGTACATCATGTTAGGGAGAGGAAGAGATTGACAGACTAAGCTTAGTGATATTTCATGCCATATATTAATCCACGAGTGCCTTTTCTACATGCGTCATCATGAGAATTTGGTAGTACCTGTCCTATCGATGAGTCAAATAGTTCTGTTGGAAATTTTTATCATTAAGGGTTTTCGGACTATTGTCTTCATCTTTATTATTTATTTCCACAACGTTTCGGCCGATATGTCCTTCAGCCTTCTTCAGGTGTTTGTTGAACTCTGGAACCTTCAAGGAACTTCGAACTAGGTCCTTTATTGAATCCACGGGGGTCGCCTGTTCTGATTCCGTTAGCCATAACCGGGTACAAGTGTTAAGTATTCCTGTATTGTTACTCGCCTGCAGTCAGGATTGAGCCTGCAACCTCCAGATAATTGTCTCCCTAGAAGCTTAGGGAACCAACGCCAATAACCGTTACGCTATGTGTCCTACTGTTCTATTGGAAAGTTTTTGTATTCAATAGAAGAACATGAAATCATATTGCCACGTGTAAATTATCTCTATCGTTACTTTAAGCAATAATAGTGCACTAAGAATTATGAATAGTTATTTGAAAACATAATTACTTGTAGGTTATTAGTGTTAGATATAAATACTTGAAACTATTGAATAGTATGAATAGATGATTATTATAGTCATTTAAAAAGTGTGGTTTAAAAAAATGATAGCAATGAAATTTTGAGAAGATAAATTGTTACGATTGTAAGCAAATATTTACAAGTGAATAAAATTTCGGCGTTAAATAAATCAAAAGAAGTAGATATGCTGTCGAAAAAATAAACGAAACCAAATTCTAAAATCAAACTTTATTATAAATGAAAAATCCTTTTTTCTCACTTAGAAAAATATTTCACACAAAAAAGTTTTCCGTATAGCACTTTGGAATAATGGAAAAGAAATTAAGTTTAGATTCCCAAGGAGTTTCACAAGGTGTCCATTTACTCCCAGCAAACATTTGGAAGGATTCTTATTGGAAAAAAAAAATAATAATAAAAGCAAATAAAACAAACAAATAAAAAAGCACACTCCTTTGTAGTGGATAGGAATGTTTTTCTTTTTACAGATATGTTACGAAACTGTCTCCAAAGGAAATATGCAAGTAACTGTAGCCAGTCTAAATGATTCTTTATGACCAGAGCTGTCGCTGTCATTAAACAAAAGAAAGAGAAAAACCCTAAAAAAAACTAATGGATAATGTTGCAAAAGAAGTCTCTTTTTTGAAGTCAAGTAGACGATATCAAAGTATCAAACCTCTGAATATAAAAGTACTCCATGACCTTAGACAATGTATTTTAGAATTCTCCATCTAAAGTTTCAGTTCGTTTGATCCTGCTAAAATGTATTTTGTTGTCTCAGTCTTCATGACTTTTTGGTTTACTGTATTAAAAAAAAAGCTGTTATGATATGTATCTTCTTTCTTTTCTTGTTTCTTTTTTTACACCTTTCTCCATATGACTGAAGCTTTTTCCCTCATTTTGTTTACTTTTATGAGGCATTCTTTCTTTTTCTCCCTCCATCTGCCTTTCTCTGCCTTTCTCTCTCTCACTATCTCATATATGTATATATATATATATATATATATATATATATATATATATATATATATATATATATATATATATATATATATATGATTTTTTTTCTTTTTTACATGAGTATACAGCTACCAATTTTTATAGAAAATATTTTTTCTTTAAAACCAGATTTTTCAGATATTAGGATTTTAGTATTCCTAAGAGAACATTATACAATAAAAGCAGATATTATTATGCATTATTTAATCATAAAATTAATGGTATTGAAACTATAACAAAAAATAAAATTGCATAAATACATGTATTTTTTGGTAGCTATATATTTATATTTTTGGTTACAATGCTTCAATCCTTTTGAGTTTAATAATAAATAAAACCTAATAATGTATAATTGTATAATGTTCCAGTAGAAATATGGAATCCTAGTAACTTTGTTTAAAAAGCAATTTAATTCAAATAAAACCTTATTTAGCTGGCGATATTAGTGTAATATAATTTAGAATGGTAATTAATTATATTGGTTAATTATTTTTTGAAGTAATAAATTGTGAGTTAGATAAAAACTTTGAATTGAAGTGTAAGTTGCATGCGAAGGTCAAATGTTGCACGTGTCACACTGATTGGTTGGTTAGTATGTTTTTCGGCGAATCAACCCTTTAATGCCAAATTAAATTTCAAACAATTTAGTAAAGAATACGCATAAATTTTGTTTACAAACAGTTAAATGTTAAAACAGTTCTATTTCAAACAATTTAATTTAGCATAAATTCACAGTTTCATTGTCAAAATATTTTCTATGTCAAGCTATGTAGTTTAGTCAAAGAGTTCTAATTCAAACGATTCCGTTTAGTATAATTTTTGTTTACCCTCCGTTTAGTATAGTTTTTGTTTACACACGGTTAAATGTCAAAAAAGGTTCAAGTTCAAACAATTCAGTTTAGCGTATGTACACTGTCAATATTAAAAATAGTTCTATTTCAAACAATTCAGTTTAGCATAAGTACACAGTTTAGTTCTATTTGACCCATAGATAGGACCCCATCAGATGCTACCACTCTGGGCCAGAGTGGACCTGGGAGCGATGGCAATGAAGGGGTACTCCGTACCCAAAAGCTCCTGCATTACGGGGACCTATCCGTCAGATTGTTTAGTGTCATAAACAGGACACTCATTTGGGAGGGTACCCATCTGCAGAGAAGAAGCTGGTGTATTCTATACCCCACCTCCAGCCGACAGGGTAAACGTATCACACGGAATTGCAGGATATGAAATTGGCAAGTTGTTTTAAAATCGGTTGCAGACAGGATATTAAAAAGTTAAGCATTGCGTCAGCTGAGGATTAAGTGATGGCGTATGGCTGGAAAGTTTTTAGTAATTATGTAAGCAGTAATTAAGAGAAATATTAGAAGAAAATATAAAAAGATTTTAAAGCGAATTCAGTTAGTTCGCAGTTGGGCGAAGTCAGTCAGAGACAGTCAGTGTCGGGGAGATTCGGGTCGAGAGACGAGCGGCCCCATGGAAGGTGGTGTGATGGCTGGTCGGATAGAAGAAAAGTAGTCGGTGTTTTGATCGTTCGTCTCCCACTAATAAGACTTTTAGCATTTCTACGTCACAACTAATGTCTCTTACTTTATTTCTCTCGGTTTCGTTGGAATGTTGCTGACAGTAATAAAGTTTCGTATATAAAGAAACAACGGAATCGCTTTGTATTTAAAGAAATGTTAAACCTATTCATTTTCGATCTCGTAATTTAGCACTTTTTTTTATATATACGCGTGGAGATTTACCCTCATTGTATTTGGTCCCGTCGTGTTGCACAAGTGGGATGCAACACAAGATCATTTTTTAACCTGTTACGGTTTGAATTCAGAATTTTCCTTCTCCTATACTGATTCGCAGACCATGGTTAAAATGGCCAGTCTACCCTACTATTTACTCATAGTTAAATAGAGATTGCTTACATTCAATTGCTTGTATTATATAAAAAGAATCTTATAAATTAATGGGCAAATTTGCCTCACGTTAGGATTACAGCATTGTTTTTATTGTCGTAAGAAATTAAATGTCAAGTTTAAAGCTTCATGATAAACAGGATTCTTATTTTGCTCTCAAGTGTCTAAACAAATTGACCATCAGAGTTACAAGTCTTGAAAGATCAACATATAGTTAGCCTTATGAAAAGACAGGACAGGGTCTGCCAGATTTATTCCAACAACGCATAGCTATTTCTCTCAGGATTTGTTGACGTCTATTGCAAAACTGAGCCTGACTGGAAATTGAACACTTTTAAATTCAACTCGCACGTCAGAAATACTATAGAGATGAGACAGCTTCTTGCAAATTATTGTGGCTTCCAATTGATGGGGCATCATAGTTCTAAGGATAAGTCGTGTGTCATTGCAAATTTTGAGAGGATCAAAGAAACGCAGTTTTTTAATCAAAGTCTCACGTGTCTGTAACAGATTCTGTGAAGTTTATATAGCAGATTTGGTGTAGCAGTCCCTGTTGGATCGCTGCTATTAAGAAACGCCGAGGAATTATAGACTGATGGTTTCAGAGGATTTATCGAACGTTTCCTCTCCAGAAGTCTTATGTTCATATCTAGAAGACTTATGGGGTAAGTCTCTGTCGTGCAGTGGCCAACGTGATAAACCAAGACATCGCAGTAAATGTATTCGAACTCCAATTGCACAATTACGTAAACTTTCAGATTATTATCCTTGTGGATAAAGTGTGCAACAATGGTCCTGGAGATCTGGGTTCAATCCCAGGTCGCATCATACCAAAGACTTTAAAAATGGTACTTGATACCTCCTTGCTTAACACTCAGCAATATAAAGTAGGTATCAAGGGTAAAGTGGAGAAATCCAAGGGAAGGAGTAGCGCTCTCCCCTACACCCTAGTGTTGTAGCTATCGAAAAGAGAGCCTTCTGGTCTCCCTTGACTAAGGTCGCTAACTTTACTTATCCTTGGGAAAGGTATGAATTCTGTTATAACCCCATATGTGGGCGAAATAATACTATTACTGATTTCTACAAGGATGGCTTTGGCACAAAGACTACTTTGCCATTAAAACAAACCAAACAAAACTAAACCAGAATGTTTACGTTCTATTCTTTTCCTGAAACAGATTCCGATGCTAAAACCGCTCGTTCACTGAGCTTTTTGATACGAAAGAGATGGATGTAAACATTATTTTTCAGTTTTTGCCCATACGAAATCTTTAATTTACATTTATCTAGACACCTTCTATTGATTTATATTTGTTTCTATGGTTATTTCACGCACCTTTTAGCAACCCACGACCATTTCTGTTTAATAGATTTTCTTTGTGTGTGTGTGTGTGTGTGTGTGTGTGTGTGTGTGTGTGTGTGTGTGTGTGTGTGTGCGCGCGCTCGTACGCGCGTGTGTATATGTGTGTGTGAACTTATACATAAAAAAAAATCAAACAATAAAATCGTTTTGAAATTTTTTTGATATTAAGATAAAAGAAAAGAAATACAATATTTTTCTTTGTAAACGATCTAATTAAAGTTGGACAATAAAAGTTTTTCTCTTTTTTAAAATTCGCCTCATAATTGTTCTGATTAATATGAAAACCTCTCTGATCGGATACCCAGGAACTCACTGGTTAGATATAAATCATTTAATAAGGACACCGTGTAATTTCTATTACTTTTTTCTGAACGGTGCTAAAAAAAGGGACGTATGATGAATTAATTTTGAAATTCACCACATATCTGTTTTTTTCTTTTTTGCCTTATAAGAAATAATGGTTAATTTTATATTTTTCTTTAAGTCAAACACAGTTTTATTAAGCAAATTGCATCGAGTTCCACGCAGAAATATAATAAATAATTTCAAACTCTTAAAAAACTTTGATAAAAAATGTATGAACATCTTAGATTCTTTCAGATTTTTATTATTTTGTGATAAGTAAAATGTCTACAGTGAATTTTATTTACAACTTAAACTCTGCTGGATGAAAACACGTGCAATTCAGCGAATTAATAGATATTTTCATAAACTGTTCTGAAAAAATAAACAAAATAGAATAAACTCATTTATTATTGACCAAGTTTTAAAAAATTCATTATTATCTAAAAATTGGTTACAGTGTGATGTTAGTTTCAACTTTGGAGTGGGTAAATAATTTTAATTTTCAAGAATGTCTCGTCTGCCGATTGAATCAACAGAAAGTCTCTTGACTTGTCGTGCGTCTTTCCTCATTGTCTTCCGTGACATGACCAATCTCGTTCTCCAGTGCTTTCTTGTCACAGTCTAACCAATATGTGGACCACACCTAAAAATTCAGATCCAACCAATACATTTGAATCACACTTGCATATCTGGGGTCATGAATCAGACAACTCAACCTGTTACAGCAGAGAGACAAACGAACTATTTTCCCATTTATTATCATGGACACAAAAAAGAATTGATAATAAAACATTTTGATAGATAGATAGATAGATAGATAGATAGATAGATAGATCTTAGTTACTTTCAGAAATGTACTTTCCAAGTTTTGCTAAGATCAAAGCCTATTAAGTGAAAATGAAAACCAATTAAATTTTTTTTTCTATCTGGATATTTTTCTCTCCGCAGAATTTTTTTCTGTCTGCAGATATTTTTTATCAACAGATATTCTTTTGATGTATAAAATGAAAAAAAACCCAACAACAACAACAAAACAAAACAAAAACAAACGAACAAAAAAATAAAAAAACAAAAAATGAACAACAAAATAGCAAAAGCAAAACACACTGTCAAATAATAGAAAATTTCAACATTCAACGAATCCAATAATCTTGTTTGTCATTTTTTAAGCGAAAATAATTAAAGAATTTATTTTTAAAAACATTATTTAGAATTTAACTGTCATTGCACAATAATTTCAATTAGTCTTTTATCTCATTTTGCTTGTTAAAAGCAAATTTACTGATACTATCACTGTATTTATCGGGGATATTGTATAAAGTGTTATCTTCCATAATTGAAACATTCAAGAATTTCTCTTATAGCAGTTGAACTGCTAGATTAAATACGCATGTGACAACTTTATAATAACCATACTTTTCAAATTCTGGTTCCTTTTTCATTTAATTTAATTCTCTAGGAAAACACATTAATCTAAATGGTTGAAAACCCAGTCCTACTGTCACTCATTTTATCACTTAGGTACACCGCTAAAGCAGATAGAGAAGAGAGAAAGATGTTGATGCTGCATTTCATCCTGTGTATTATCCTTATCAAGTCTCAGTTTATCAAATCACCAATTATGTTTCCAAGACATTTTTAGCACTACAATACTCCCTAGAGAGAAAAAGAAATCAGGGAATTATCCGATTATGATTAATATATATATATATATATATATATATATATATATATATATATATATATACATCTTCAAAGGGAGAGTTACAGCTATCCTAAAAATAATAATCTCAAGCCAACCTTTTACGATTTTAAAATAATTAGAAATGTTCTTCCGATTATATTACAGAATGATATATTGCAACCCTTTAATCTCTAAAAAGTTCGGCAAATTTGAACAATTTGTTAGATTAAAAAAAATGTCATTGTTTTTTGATGAACTCGGGCGTACTCGAATGTTAGCATTTTCAATATTTACTTTACGGAAAATTCCTTGTCAAAAACTCTCTTTTTAAGAATGTAGTCTAGAAGACCTGCTGGAAGCGATGGGTGATTGGGACAGATGGCGAGAGAGACTCAGGGAAATGCATGCTAGCAGTGAGACTTGACGATGAAATGTTGATATTTGATAATGAAAATCATTTGTGGGCAAATATTTCCATGTTTTTAAGTATACCGTTCAGATACAAATAATTTGCGCACAGTTTATTCCTCTGAGATCTAAACAATTTGCATATAGTTTTAAAATTTCAAGGATTATTTAATTTGTACAGTTTTATGATTTCAAGTATTTCTATCTGATAATAATAATCGATTATTTGAAAATAAAAATCGATTATTTAACGCTCAGTATAAACAAAAAACAATAGAGAAAGGGACAAAAGACTGCATCCTTTTCTTTCTCAAGAAAGGTGACATCAGAATCACTAAGAACTACAAAGACATAACTATTATTGCTTTAGCAGCTTAGGTTTATAACACCCTACTTCTAATCGTACCCAATTCACAATCTAGAAAATTCTTAAGAAAAAGCAGAAGGGCTTTCAGTGAAATAGTTCCATAACCTCACAGGTTCTGACAACGCATCAAATTTTCCAAGGAGTACGGTCAAAAATCTCGAAGCAGCATACTGATGTTCGTAGATTTCTCGAAGGTATTCGATTCCATACACAGAAGAAAAAGGGAGCAAGTTATACTTCCTTATGATCTCCCCAATGAAACTGTTGCCGCGATAATGAGGGCTTATTAAAAAAAAGGCAATGATTCACTTATCTGTTTGAGACCTTGACTTTTCGAGATTCTTCCTTGTGTCTCGTACCGAGATACATTAGTTCCATATCTGTTTTTACTCTGCCTAGATTACGTTCTCCGAACGTCGATAGATCTAATAAAAGAAAATGGCTTCACATTGAAAACAGCTAAGAAGCAGATGATATCCCACAGAAACTATGACTGACATATACAACGCAGATGATCAAGCACTTCTGACAAATACCTTTGCCTAATCCAACTCTCTACTACGTGGCGTAGAGCAAGCCGCAGGCGGCATTGACCTTTATATGAATCTCTAATAAAACAGAGTACATGTGTTTTAAATAAGAAGTAGCCATCTCCACCTTACAAGTCAAGCCTCTAAAATTAGTTGACTAGATCAGATACCTTGGCAACAACATCTCATTTACTGAATGTGATGTCACCATATGTCAAGTGAAAGTGTTAAATGCTAGTGACTGGTTATCAATCATATAGATTCAGATCTATCCGATAAAATATAACCGGATTTCTTCCAAAATGTAGCTGTGTCTGTACTGCAGTATGGATGCACTACGTAGACGCTAACAAAACGCATAAAGAAAAAAAAACTAAATGGGAACTTTGCAACAATGCTGAGTGATGCTTTGAACAAATTCTCGAAGTCACGACCCATTAAACAGAATCTCATCTCATCTCAAAAATCATTCCAGTGAGATGAACAATATATGTAGGTCATTGCTGGTTTAGCATGATGATCAAGTAAGAAGGAAATCATAAGCGGCGTTTTCTTGAGAACTCCTACACACGGACGTGTTGGGTGACCAGCAATGAATTTTATACAAACCTCAGTGAGGCCACAGGATTTAGCTTCGAGGATCTACCTGAAATGATAGAGAGAGAGAGAGTCAGGGAACGTGTTGAAACTCAAAGATGATGACTAAAAAGTTATATAATTTAGAGTATACTGACAATTGTCTTCATAATCAAAACGTTTCGGTCGATGCATCGTTCTTCAAGTTTTTCATGTAAAACTCGGGAGCCAAATCGAATTTTATTTGACTCACAAAGTAGATTGCAGTAATTCTGTTAACTATAACCGCGTTCAAGTATTAAGCTAAAGTAAGTATTACTTGCTATTTTTACCCGAAGTCAGGATTGAACCAGCAACCTCCAGGTGATTTCACTAAAAAGTTCATTAACCTTAATGCCAATCACATTCTAACTTTCGTGTGAAACCATAAGTCTAAACGACAGAAATTATCATGCTTCATTTCAAAAATTTTGACCAACTACTAATTCATACATATTTACATAGTTTCAAGTAACAATTCTTATTTCCCGACCAAAAGACCAGACCATTTGATATTGAACGAAAAATAAAGAGAGCTTAGCGTAGAGGGGACTTTAGGCTTGAAAATGTAGCTGGATGAGTTGGAAATGGGCAAACGAATCGAAACCATCAAAACTACAGCTCTGTTGAAATTGGTCAGAATACTGAGACGCATTCTGGAGATCAGAGGAAACTTGCTGTAACTCAGACTTCAGTGGTGAACCATCAGTCAACACTGGTGTGAAAAATTCCCAAGAAGTAAAATAATAATTCGCTTGTGCACAGATAAATGATTTCCAATATTTTATTCAACATAAATAATTTTACTTTAACTTATCTATTTTGCCCATAGGTGGGACTCTAACATATGCTACCATTCTGGATCAGAGTGGATCTGGTAGTAACGGTAACAAAGAGGTGATCTCACACTCACAGAAGTACAGAATTGGAACCTCACTGCTTGATGTTGAATTTTATCATACATACTATAAGGTATAACCCTTTAGGAGGTGCCCGTGGTGTAATGGTTATCGTCGTAGGAAATGGACACGGCGACACGAGTTCAAATCCTGGACGAGACTGATTGCATTTCACATAGCACTGATACCCTTGGGAAAGGTATGAATCCAATTATTCTCTCCCTCCAGCTATGGGTAAATAGTAGGACAGACTGGTTTCTTCAGCCTTGGTGAGGCGACTAGTCTAGGAGAAGGAAAACTCTGAATTCAAACCTGCTACAAATTGAAATTTGATCAAATTACCAAATGGTATATAAACTAACCAGAATCCGCCCAAGAGGATAAGACACAAAATTTCTGGTATTTTGAGGTACAAAAGGATTAACTAATACTAATCAGAAGACCATACCTAGTTATAAGTAACAAAATCCGCGGTTTAATGGCTATCGTCGTAGGAAATGGACACAGCGACACAAGTTCAAATCCTGGACGAGACTGATTGCCTTTCACATCGCACTAATACCCTTGGGAAAGGAATGAATCCAATTATTCGCCCTACAGCTATGGGTAAATAGTAGTACAGACTGGGTTCTTCAGCCTTGGTGAGGCAACTAGTCTAGGAGAAGGAAAACTCTGAATTCAAACCTGTTAAACTCCGCTTAAAAAATTGACCTTGTGTCATATCCTGCCCGAGAGGAGGGGGTGGTAAATATGATAAGGTATAACCCTTTTATAGGAGATACAATCACCATATTCTAAGGCCTTCTATGTATACAGACACACGCTCACCCATACCCAACACTTTATATATATATATAGTCATCCACAGACAGACTGTTTCGTTAAATCACAACTCTTCACAGTGGCGAGACACGCGGGACCCTTTAAGTTGGGATCGAAACCTACCTAACTTTACGCTAGACTTGGTATCTAACCGCTCAGCCATTTCGGTAACCTAAGTCAGCTCAGTCATTATAACGCATTTGTATTAGGTTTCGATCGTTTACTTTTTGCGCTATCGGATACCGGAGTGCTCAATTCGTTAGAAGAGGTTTGCCTTACGTTAGTGGCAGCTGTTAATTCCTTCGCCCGAGTGTGCAACCGTCGAAAAGGGAGCGTATATATATACATATGTATTTATTACTGTAAAACTTTCGAGTATCATCGTGTTTTATTTTAATGCTATTTCAAATTTTATATAACGATTACTCTTAATTCTAATCTCTCTCTTTCTTTCTCTCTCTCCCCCACCTCTTTCTCTCTCTGCTCACATACACACACACACACACACACACACACACACACACACACACACACACACATATATATATATATATATATATATATATATGAGATGTGATATAATTTTTTTTTAATTTTGGTACGCTAATCACATCACGTGAATGTGAAATAAAACGCTACTGACTAAAATAGAATATTTTTGAACATTCTCACGTTTTTGTTTCATTTGATTACACACAAAGCCAGTGAAAGGTATGAAAAATTGAATCGTTTAAAACTGTCAAATAATTCGCTTAATAAATTCATTCTCTGAAGATCTTCAGGTTTTTCAGCTTTGTACATTTTAATATATATATATATATATATATATATATATATATATATATATATATATATATATTTATATTTATATATTAAAGAGTGTATATTTTAGCAGCAAGTTATTATTCAAGCAATTTTTGTTAAATACCATGTAACATTGGTTATTATTTTTTTTTTTTTTTTTCAAGACTCCTTGTTATTTTTCTCGTGTCAGGATCTTGTGTCGGGATCTAGATGGTCAAGGAATTGTTCTATATATTCTGCCAGAGGGCTTTTGACCATAATTTTGGTCGTCATCAGGGGTAATGCAGTTTTGAGTCGACAGTTTGAGTTTTTACTGTTTTGATAATTTGTAGCTTTTGTTTTAAAGTTGTCAGTTGGAACGTTTTTAGCGTTTTGTTTTATAACGTTCAGTTGAAAAGATTTACTCGTAGAGTTAGTGATTTTCGTTATCAAAAATATTTGATATGTTGGTGTCTCTGTTAAATGCTATTTTATTTATGTTTGATCTTTTATTTTTTTGCATATTGCTTCTAGGATTCGTCATCGTTTTTTATTATCATTTTTATATATAATTATTGTATTATCTTTGAGAATCTTCCTAAGATGGGAAGATGTAAGTGGGTTGGTGCTATTAATGTTTTACACTTAAATGTTGTTTTATGGTGCTATTTTCAGAATTTTCTGAATATTTTGAGATAATTCCTTTACCATCTAGATCCCTACACTAGAAAAATAACATGGATTCTTGAAAAAATAAAATTAAAAATAATAAAGTGTTCCATCGTATTTAACAAAACTTGCTTGGATATATATATATATATATATATATATATATATATATATATATATATATGTGTGTGTGTGTGTGTGTGTGTGTGTGTTTGTGTGTGTGTGTGTTTGAAATTTCAACTATAAAATAAAATGTCATTAAAACACTCACGAGTCTGAATTTCATATAAGCAATTATCTGACCTGTGTATATCAGCTCAATTGAAAATCGGGTACAGAATAATTAATCGAGAGCGATTTTATCCTGTTTTATTTTATTTCATTGTTGAAAAATTACGGTATATGCCTGAATGTTTGGGCATTTAGCATTGTATTTTGCAGGTTAAGATTGCTTTTAACGGTAAATTGTATATATATATATATATATATATATATATATATATATATATATCATTTGTGTGAATATATTATAAATGTATCCTTCATACAAAAACATGGTACACACCTTTCTGATTTTGTTTACCAAATCAGTGTTTTCAGTTAAATACGATTATATTTCTTTTGTGGTGTACTCTCATCACCGAACACACCTGTTTATTTTGGTTGCAGTAAGGACATTTACATACATTGTATTCAGATAGGATATCCACGCAATGTGGAGTGCACAAAAAACAAGAAAAACGGAAACCGTAAAAAAAGTTTAAATTGAAAATATATATGTCGGGGAAAACAGATTTAATGAACGGAGAAATAAGAAACGGTTCATGGGAATAACAATAGGAAATCTTAAAGAAATAAAAATAGTCCCAACTTGAATAGAACATAGGCTTAGGAATATATATTTAGATTGGTTTATTTCTTTAATGGCATACCAACTTCTTATGGGTTATTTAATGCTGGAATTTGAATCATTGGTGAATTTTTTATTTTAATCATGACAATATTTTCAATTTTCCATTACATTTTGGAAAATTTCATGTGTAATCATTTTTTGTGCACATTTATTTGATATCACATATTTAATCGTATAATTTATACACTGTTACATGGTTTAAAGTGACTATTCAGTTGTAATAAAAAAAAAAATTTCTTAGTACATAGTTGTATGATTTCAAGTATTCTTATCTAACACCAACAATTCGCTAACAGTTACATGGTTAAAAAAAATTATCAATAGTAAAAAGGAACCATATTGGAAAACGCCAGGCGCCGATGATTTACATAGATAATGGTTTTAAAAATTCACTTCCATCCACACCAAACTGGCTATCGAAATAAATAGATGCTTTGAAGAAGCAGGCATAACCGAATGAACGACCAAAAGAAAGACCACTCTGATCCAAAAAGACCCCTCAAAATGAACTACCCCTAACAACTATAGTCCCAATACATGCCTACCGATGATGTGGAAAATAATTAGGGCACAAATTAGGGAGGAGATTTACTATACAATAATAAACCGTAGATTCTTCCCCGAAGAAAAGAAAGGATACCATAAGGGATCAAGAGGAACAGAATGTCTCCTATATATTGATCAACTCATCTCCTTGGAGAGTAAAACAAGTCGTAAACATTTATCTCTGGCGTAGATTGACAACAAAAAGGTATACGATACAGTTTCGCGAATCAGGACAACAGACTGTCTCAAAATATCCGACGAAAGTTTATCGAGTAAACTATGAAAAACTGGAGATTGAAACTGACAGAAGGAAGGGGAAAAGCTTTGCTGAGGTAAAGATTCAAAGATTAGATACTAACAGGTTATAATACTATTAATGTTCTGTGTGGACAAAGGAATAAATGGTACTTCATTCATCGCATAGCTCTAGAATTTGACTCATCATGTTATTTAGTGTCATACCCAGGACACCTTTTTTTGGTGAGATGTTACACCTCTGCAGATCATGCTGATACTGAATTCTTAGCCTCACCAACAGCAGGAGCTATTTTTGGTCTGATAATAATAGAACAAGATTTTTAAAATCAAACGATACCATTATAATCGGGGTATCAAACTTTTTAAGTTTTAAAAGTTAAAGTTCTTAATCTTTATTTAAGTTTCTATTATTTCTAATAACTCCTTCCACCCTATAAAGGCTCTTCAATTCAAGGAGTCCTAAAAGATACATAAACATTTAATGTCAGTCGCATTTAAATATATGTGACGAGATATGGTTGGTCCAAGTTATAAACAGAACGTGAGGCTAATTTTGGGGGAAGGAGGGAGAGAAAAAAATAAGACCATAAAGTAGATAGTGAATCTACTGAAGCAGCTGGCTGACTTCTGAGAGACTCAGGCTAAAGCACTTGTTTAGGTCGGCCAGTCACAGGTGAATGACTAAGTTGATTAAAAATGACTGAAAAAGCTGGAGGTCCTAAATCTTCTGTGCAGGTCTGCATGCTCGAACTGCAACAGAAAAGCAGGAAAAAATTTAAGGTCCCTGTCTGGTCTCCCTTTCTCCTCATGATATTTTGTTTCTCTTTGTCCAGCTAATGAAATTCAATGAAGTATATTGAAAAATTCTAATACTCGAAACTGCTTGGATAGTAGATGTAACTAAGATATGTATTACAGTAATTGATTAAATTGTGGTCTTTGTTTTTCATGTTTATTTGAAATTATTTAAACTTGTTGTAATTCCTTATTTTATTGTTAAACCTTTTACAAATGCTGGTTTAACAATAAAATAAGGAATTACAACAAGTTTAAATAATTTCAAATAAACATGAAAGCCTACTAGGTTCCCAACGGTAGTATAGAGAAAAACTAAAAAAAAATAAATAAATAAAAAGCCTAGGAAAATGTCCCAATACTGCCAAAAATATTCAGTACCAGTGAAGGTCTGTCGAAAGTACCTTGATCTTGGACTTTAACTAAGTTAAAACTTTAAAAAAAGCCCAAAAAACTTCAATCAAATTTACCCCCCCCCTTTTTAAAATTTTTTATTTTATATACGTACACATGGGAAGCAACATGATGTACGTAAAGGTATTTGAATAAACCCATGGGCGACCAAACTCAATACCTAAACGGGTCCTGGACGTGAGTTTGACGACTTTACGCTCAGGATTGTTAGTTCGATCGGGGAACTACTGCTGCTCATCTATAAGAGTGGCTTCTATAGAAGAGAATAAAACAGCCATCGAAAGATAACCATGACCCACACTCAAACCACATACACAAACCGCATCGCTCTTCGCGCGGGTAAAAAAGGGGCACGTCCTGCTGAGGTTGGAGCCCTGGCCTCTGTGTTCGAAAAATCAGCTACAGAGCTCAAACAATCAAAACTACTAAAATGCAAGCAAACACTACAAATAGCCACATTTAACGTAAGAACCTTAAATAGAATAGGACAACTACCAGAGCTAATCGCATCGGCTGAAGAACATAAGATTGACATAATATGCATACAAGAACACAGATACACGCACACCGAAGATATCAAATATCACAAAACTGGCAATGGGTGGTCGCTCGTCACCGTATCCGCATGGAAAAACTCTGTCAACGCCGCAGTAGGAGGGGTAGGATTACTTATAGGACCAAGAGCATTAAAAACGCTAAATAGCGTTGAGAAAATACAACCTAGAATGATGGCAGCCACTTTTAACGGCAACCCCAGAGCGACAATCATCTCATGCTACAGCCCCACCAGTGTTAGTGAAGAAAATGAACTAGTCACCTTCTACGATGAGCTATCCTCATTAGTGCGTAACACAACATGTTAGTCATTGGCGGAGACATGAATGCCCAAATCGGGAAAAACGGAAACAACAAATACAGCCTCCACAACACGTCAAATAGGAATGGGCAACATCTAACAGATTTACTGATAGAAAATAGATTAGCATGCCTCAATACAAACTACCAAAAAAGGGAGGGAAAACTATGGACATACACGTACGCAAACAATACTAAAGCTCAGATAGACTACGTCCTTATAAACAAGAAATGGAAAAATAGTGCAATGAATTGCGAGGCATACTCCTCTTTTGAGGGTGTGTCCACCGATCACCGAATAGTCACGGCGAAAATACGGTTAAGCCTACGAAAAAACGCCAAACGAACAGCGACCACCAAACACTATGACTGGGCCCTATTGAACAACAGAAATATAAGAGATAAATACGTATTAGAATTAAGAAACAGATTCGAAACATTACAAGAAAAGACGGAAAAAAGTACACCAAACGACGAATATGAAAATTTCGTCAATGCACACCTCGAGGCAGCAGCGAAATGCATTCCAACAAAACTCAAAAGTAAATATAGAGTCCATTGGGAAACTTTAGCGGTGAGAGAAAAACGTGCACTAGTCAAAACAGCCTCCAAAATCTATCGAAAAAAAACCAACAAACACAAATGCCTTAAAACTAAAAACAGCACAATATCAATTAGCAGGCGTATATATAAAGGAACAGACAGAATACATTCAAAATCAGATAGATAAGATTAGAGACTCGGTGGAAGATAGACAATCTAGGATAGCCTGGCAAACAATAAACGAAGTGAGTAGAAGAAAGAACACAGCCAAAGCAAAACTGAAAGCAGCAAACCAACAAGAAAGAATAAAACTGTGGAAACAGCACTTCGAAAACTGACTAGGAAACCCACCGAAAATAACACATGAACCAATCACCAGAATAATTAGCAAACAATTAGACATTAAACTAGGACCGTTCACACAAGAAGAACTCGACTAGGTTCTCAGAAAAATTAAAAATAGGAAAACTGCAGGGCTGGACGAAATTCCCCCAGAAGTATGGAAGACCAGACAATTCGATGACATAGTGCCCCGACACAGCAACGCAGTCTATAACCAAAATCCGATAGATAGATGAATAAAGGGATGCATCCTCCCCTTTCCTAAAAAGGGTGACCTCGGATTAGCCTAGAACTACCGAGGCATAACACTTACACCCATAGCAGCCAAAATCTACAATGTCCTACTACGAAACCACATAGAACTCAAAATCGAAAACATCCTTTGGAAAAACCAAAATGGCTTCCGGAGAAATAGATCCATAACCTCACAAATATTGACCATCCGTAGAATCCTTGAAGGTGTACGGGCAAAAAACATACAAGCGACATTACTATTTGTCGACTTTACCAAGGCTTTCGATTCCATTCACAGAGGAAGGATGGAACAAATCCTACAAGCATACAGCCTACCTAAAGAAACCGTAGCAGCAATAACGATTCTCTCTAGAAACACCAAAGTGAAAGTACGTTCACCAGATGGAGACACAGAATACTTCGACATTGTAGCAGGAGTACTACAAGGAGACACGCTGGCTCCATACCTCTTTATCATCTGTCTAGATTACGAGCTAAGAACATCGATTGATAAAATCAGAGAAAACGGCTTCGAACTGACAAAAAAGAAGCAGAAGATACCCCGCAACAACAATTACCAACGCCGACTACACCGATGACATAGCAATTCTGGCAAATACACCCAACCAAGCCGAAACACTACTGCATAGATTGGAACGAGCAGCCGCAGGCATTGGCCTCCATGTCAATGCACATAAAACGGAATATATGTGCTATAACCAAACGGGGGACATCTCCACTCTAGAAGGAACCCCTCTTAAACTAGTAGACAAATTCACTTACCTAGGAAGCAGCGTCGAATCAACCGAAAAGGACATCGTAACGAGGTTAGCGAAAGCATGGACAGCTATCAATAGGTTATCGATTATTTGGAGGTCAGACCTAACTGATAAAATGAAACGCAGTTTCTTCCAGGCAGCGGTCACATCAATACTGCTATATGGCTGCACTACATGGACGCTTACAAGACGGTTGGAGAAGAAGCTAGACGGCAATTACACAAGAATGCTGCGAGCAATTTTAAACAGGACCTGGTGGCAGCACCCCACAGGACACCAACTGTACGGCCACCTGCCCCCTATCACGAAAACTATTCAAGTTAGACGAGCCAGACATGCAGGACACTGCTGGAGAAGCAGGGACGAACTCATAAGAGATGTACTCTTATGGACCCCCCACACATGGCCGTGCAAAAGCAGGACGACAAGCACGAACATACATTCAGCAGCTATGTGAGGTTACGGGATGTTGTCCTGAAGACCTACCTAGGGCGATGAACAATAGGGAGGAGTGGCGAGAGAGGGTCAGGGATATCCGTGCTACCAGCGCGATATGATGATGATTGTTAAACCTAAAGAGTTACTTTAAAATGAAGTTTAGATTATTGTAAAAGTTAAATTAAAACTTAGGTTTCCTCGTGATTTTTTTGCTGTCTCAACCGGAAACAAGATGACACCTGAAGTAATATTTAATGGGAAAAGTCTCCTTCCCTCCTGTGACCATCCCCATTCTGGCTGTATTCATTTATCTCCATGTTGGATCTGAAGAAGTCCTGTTAAATTTTTTTGAGTCGTTGATTCATATCATGCTTTTAGCTGGATGGAAATAAATTATAAGCCTTATGTGACCGAATTTTGTTTTTTTCTTGAAAGTATATATATATATATATATATATATATATAAATGTAAGTGAAAAGAATAGGCAACTTTAATCTCAAACGAGTTATAGCTAATTTGTTTGCACTCAGTTAAATGGTCACAAGTAAAATATTACTAATAACACTAATAATTCTATTTAATATCAAACATTTCTTTTCACATCGCGAAATAGTTTCAAGTATTTTTATTGAACAGTAACAACTCAATTTGATATCTATCATTTGTTTGCCCATATTAAATGATTTCATGTTCAGTAAATGATAAAATAGTTTTTACTAGCCCCATAAATGTGACCCCAGCGGCCGCTACACTGCCGGATCAAAGTGAACCTGTGATTAACAGCAATGAAGAAATACTGCACATTATCCAAAGCTCCAGGAGTAGAGCCTCACCATCTGAGGTAGTTCAGTGTCATACCAAGGTCACTCGTTGGGAGTGGGTTTTACCCCTCTGCAGAGGTGTTGTCGGTGTATTCTATAATCCTAACGGACAGGGCGATCAATATTTTTTGCCCGCTGTAAAAGCATATGTTTTTAGTTTGTTTTTGTTAAATTCTGTTTTATTTGAATTCTTAAATGATGACATTAACCAAAATAATTAATTAATGCAAATAGTAATTATAATTGAATGGTATAAACTTTTTATAATTTGTAAAATTTTGTTTTGAAAGTTTTGCTGAAAAAATTCAGCTGTCATGATTGATATAATGTGGCGTATTTAATTTAATCTTTAATTTCTGTTAACAATCTTTAATTTCACCAGCAAAATTATAGCTTGTTATTTGCTGACCTTGCCATAATTTTCAAAACACGCTACTGACCCTGAATATATTTCAACTTTCTCAAGATTCAAACTTCCGGTAATGGAGTTGGATAACCGTAAATTATCACAGGATTATGATGATGATGATTGCAACTTCTAATTATAATTGCAATAGGATAAGTTAGCTTATTTGTTTTAATGGCATATACACCCTTGATAGTTATTTAATATGGAGGTGCCCGTGGTGTAATTTTTATCGTCGTAGGAAATGGATACGGTGATACGAGTTCAAATCCTGGACGAGACTGATTGCATTTCACATAGCATTGATACCCTTGAGAAAGGCATGAATCCAATTATTCTCCCTCCAGTCATGAGTAGATAGTAGGGCAGACTAGGTTCTTCAGCTTTGGTGAGGCTACTAGTCTAGGAGAAGGAAAACTCTGAATTCAAACCAGTTAAACCCCGCATAAAAAATTGTCCTTGTGTCATATCCTGCCCGAGCGGAGGGGGTTGGTAAATATGGATAGTTATTTAATACCAAATCCAATTTAAACATGTGATTTTAAAGTGAATAGTTTGTCGGCAACATTTTAGGTAGACCAAAGCTCATTTATTTGCACACGGTTAAATCGTTTCAAGTGTCGTAAATTATTAGATAATTCTATTTGATCCATAGATAGGAAACTAATAGGTACTAACACTCAAGGTAAGAGTGGACCTGGGAGTAATGGTAATGAAGGAGTACCATATAATAGCAAAGTGTCCTCGTGGTGTAATGGTTAAAGCGATGGTTAAAGCGATGAACTGCGGAATCGTAGTACGCGAGTTCGTACTCCAGTCGCGCTATTACGTTCACTTTCGGGCAAATACCCCTGGGAAAGGTATGAACCCCCTTATTCTCCCTCCAGCTATGGGTAAATAGTAGGACGGGCTAGGTTCTTCAGCCTTGGTGAGGCAACTAGTCTAGGAGAAGGAAAACTCTGAATTCAGTACCATATAATAGCAAAGGTTTCAGGACTGGAGCCTCTCTATCAGTTGCAGTTTAGTGTCATATCCAGAACACTCATGTGTGTAGAGTCTTACCTCTCTGCTGAGATGCAGTCTGAATGGTTTGAAAAAATGTTATAACTTAATGTATACACTTTTTTGAGATTATTAACTTGTTTGAAAGATACGCTCTGAAATTAATTGTAAATACGCACACAAGAAAAACTTCAGTTGACATTTTACGGCGAATATAATTCAATTGATTTAATATCTAATCACGGTCAATTATCTTTGATTCCAACTGCAAGGTCGTAAATTGTATTTTAATTCGATATCATAATGCGGTGACCTCATCAATCTGTTTTGTTGGCGCTTAAGTGCCTTTGACAAGGGTTTTACAAATATTGCAGCTGGAGGTTTGTAAGCTCTTATAACATTTTTTCAAAGGTTGTAATGTCGGAATATTTCAAGCCAGTACACCACTATTAACATTTTCATCTCAATCTGAACATTTCTTTACTCTGTGTCTTAAAATGAATAGTGTCAAATTCCCCTTTTTCATTAAGCTCTCCTTATCGCAATACATGTAAATTTTATTCATCTTAGTCGGAACTTTTGTGACCATAACAATCAAGATGAGAAAAATAGTCCGAATACTCAAAAAAACAAAAAATACGAATCACTTTTATATTGTCTTCATTTTATAAACTTTTCCATATATATATATATATATATAAGTAAATAGTGGAAAGGAATCCAACATAATCGAGAAAAATGAAAAACAAAATAAGCTAAAATGAAGAATTAATTGTGAAGGAATATCGACGCTAAATGTTTCGCTTTTAATGAAACTTTATTAAGGCTTCAAAATGGTGATACCAATTGTTGACAGAACAAGTATCGCCATTCTGAAGTCTTGATGAAGGTTCATTTAAACCAAAACGTTTAACATCGACTTTCCTTCACAATTATTTCTTCCTTTTTGCTTACTTAGTTTTTCAAGTTTTCTACACACACACACACACACGCACACACACACACACACACACACATATTTATATATATATATATATACACGAAGATCATTAAATAAGTTTCCAGACTTTTTTAGTATGGGCACTTTTATTGATAGTACACACTTGAAACTCTAGTTCCCTTCGAAGTAATCTCCTCCGGCTGCAATGCACTTGCTGTATCGTTCCAACAACTTCTACAAGGCCCCATGAAAGTCCTCTTGTGAGAGCGTGTCAATCACCTTCGTCACAGCCTCTTTCATCACCTCAATTGTCTTATAATGACAGCCTCTGGGCTTAGGGAATAAGCAAAAGTCACAGGTCTGGACTATAGGGAGGGTGAGGAACTGACTTGATGCCTATCTTGGTCAAATAGTCTGTGACAAGGATGGAATTGTGGACTGGTGCATTGTCCTCGTGGAAATGTCACTAATCCGATTTGAAGAGTGCTGGCCTCTTCCGACGGAATCTCTTCCTGAACTCCCTTAAAACCTCAACATAGTAACGCTAACCCTAACCCTTTGGCCAATCAACTCTGTTGTATTCACTTCCTAACTCCTTCCACACCTCTCATCATCCCTCACAGACTCCCTGCCTTCCTTGAATCTCTTATGCCACTCAAAAACTGATGCTCGATTAATGCAAGATGGTCGAAAAGCAGTGTGAAGCATTCCATACGTTTCTGTTGCATTTTTTCTAAGTTTAAAATAGAATTTTATTGCATATCGTTCTTCTAAAGTGTCCTGACGTCCAGATTGCATTTTTGAAATTCACCAGCTGTGACAATCAGGCTTTAGTAGTGTGTATTCCAATTGCTGCTGTAGCTGTTCATTTAAACCTGAAATCATAAAAATTGGTCAGTCATCTCATAAGATGTATAGCATTAACATAGTGAATTTTCAAAAGTTGACGACAATTGTATATGCCTGCTCAAAAAAAAATCCGGAAACCTATTGAATGCACCACTTGACGTTTGAGTCAACCGGGTTTCAATCCCAGCTACGGGAAGCTATTGTCTAGCCACACTGATGAGTTCTGATAGAACGAAACAGATCTGTCTGTGGATGACTATATATATATATATATATATATAGTAATGTCTTGAATATATATAAAGATAAAGTTCCGTACATATATATATATATATATATATATATATATATATATAAGGAAATTTGACGAGATACCTCTTCGATTCTGCAACGCTGTGTATATACAAAACGAATTAGTTGAATAGACGGAAGGCTGCATCGTCTATTTCACCAATAAAGTCAACATCGAAATCACTTAGGATTTCTGAGGCACATCTCTTACAGCTATAATTACAAAATTTTACAATGTTCTGCGTCTCCACTGTATTCGACATGAAGTTGAGAAAATTCTTATGAAAAATCAGAACAGCTTTCGGAGAAATAGGTCCATAACTTCTCAGATTTTGTCTCTTTGTTGAATCATCGAAGGCTTACGTACACAAAATCTCGAGGCAACACTTTAGTTTGTGGATTTTTCCAGAGCACTCAATACCATACACAAAGAAAATAAATTAATTCTTAATTGTTCGAAATTGGTTAGAAGCAAAAGTTATTTTTATCTAGCAAAAATATTTGTTTTGAGGTTAATCGGAATTACAGCATATCAAACAGTATGCTTCATGCATGAACTTAAGTCTGTCATCAAATTTCGGGTGGCTAAGAAATGAAAAGAATGAGAAATTCAAATAATGTATAATGCGTATGGAGAAGCATCTTTTCTTAAAAAAAATATTTCCAAATATTTACGAGCTTAAGTCGAAAACATAATCCATGGGGTGAAAAAATCTTTACCCTCTTGTAAAGAAAAAGTTTTGAGTAGAATAGCCAGAAAAGAAGGTCCTGCAGATAGTCTTCTGAGAATAGAAGCACCTACCAGTGTTGATTTTCTTGGTAAAAAATGCAGCAATAAACAGAGCTCGTCCTTGTCAGCTCCTTCAGAAAATTCATACAATTCTTTTAATGACCCTCCAATATATATATATATATATATATAGCGTAAACATTTTTAAAGCAACAGATTTTATTTTGTTCTTTATTCCTATATAGATAATAGCTTAAAATATTTCCTTTTTTGACTTATGTTTGGTAATTTCCAATAAATTAGTCGTTTTATAAGTTTGGTTTTTGTCAGATCTGTTGTAATTCATATTACTAACGACGAATAAGTGGAACCATTTTCCCTGTTTGGATTTTTGGTTACAAAATTATTTCAAAAGGAAATGCAACAATTTTTAAATTTCCATTTTTCTCTCGAAAGATAATGCCTGCAAACGAATTGATATTATAAATAAGATAGAGAGCACTCAAAAATGCTTATCAAAATATGCTAATAGCTTATTTTTTCGTAATTATTATTTACGTATTTTCTGATTTCTTCCAATTTAGTTCTATATAAGATTCCTCCAAGGAATTCCTTCTTGAAAAAGGGAAGATATCTGCTGTGAGAATTTTGCATCGTCAGTTCATTTTGGGGATCATGGTTGACCAAGATAGATGAATAAATGATCACCTTTTTATAAGTGCCAAATGCACCTTGTTTGAAGATCTAATGACATCCATGCGATATTGTTCTTGGTCGCATCACGAAGTACTTGAAAATGGAGACCAGATGAGAGACAAACGTGCTCATAAAACTTACTATAATCAAATATCAAAAAATGTCTGCCATATTCATCTTGGGCAGGCACATCTCGAATGACTGAAATTGGGGTATTAAGCTTTTCAAGTTTTAAAGTTAGCGTCCAATATCTTTGTGTAATTTTCGTTTTTTCTAACACTCTCTTGCTCTTTATATCGGCTCTTCAATTCAATGCGTAGTAAAAAGAATATAAAAATGTTATAAAGCTAACGCATATCACAAGGTGTGTTCAAAAAGTATCATGACTGAAAATGTATTTAACAAGACAGATATGGGCAGTGCTCAGTAAATTATCTAGGATTGGAAAAAGAAAAGATTCACTGTAAGTGGTAGAGGATACCACTTACAGTGAATCTTTTCTTTTAGTGGCAAATTTTGCAGACCTTATTGATGACGTGTCACATAAGACATCATATAGCCCTTTAGTATGACTCAGCGAATTTATATATGTTGTAGTGAACACTTATAACTTTTAAGCAAACTTTCAGTAAGAAGACACTCGTTTAGCATCTCAAACTCATCTCAGACTTGTCTGGGTTCTGTTTGACTCTGATCATGCAGCATCTTTCAAGCAGCTGACGCATGCGCTTGACATTTTCTTTCTGGCTCGTCTGAAAACCGCTATTTGAAAAGTCTATTTTTCAAAATGACTCGAAGTATTGATAAAAGGTAAGGAATCAGGTACGAAGATTTTAAACGATCTACTGTTTCGCTTTGAACACGCTCCACTATCGGAAAGCTAAAATCATAACAAGCCTGAAAGTTTATTGCTAAAAATCTGAAAGAATAAAGAAATGGAGGAATAGAAAAAATGGAAGATAAAACACCACGATGCTAGATATCATGTAAATCTCATTTAAACCCGACCCTAATCTAAACAAAAGTTTGTATAATATATCTACTGAAAAGCAAAATGAGTAACTTTCAACTCTTTGAATTGTGTTGGTTTTCAATCTTAAAAGTCTGCGAAATACATTGAAATATAGTTAAAAGTTAAGGAATCAAATAAGAATTTAATCTATCTACTATGATAATAACAATCCCTTTCCTGATAAATAAATCGAATATTGGAATACTTTAATATACATTTTTTTTTCTTCTAATAAGATGCTGATTTCTTAAAGACTGGGGTTTATGCTAAATCAATTAACCTGATTTGTATTTTTGACTCTCTTTCCTGTCGTTATGGGTGGAGTAACCTTCGCCATGAAATATAAAGGAAACGAAATGAGTTATATAAAAGTTTGAACAGAGGGACGGCCATAAATTTAGTGGGCAAAGCAAATGTAGTCACAGATGAGAACGTTAAAGTGGAAGCTGAAGGAGTACTGATTTTATTTTTATTGTATATTAAATTTTAATAAGTACAGGATGCGTATATACGTGTGTATGTGCGCACGTGTGTGTAGGTGTGTTTGAGGGTGCATTAGTGTGTGTGTGTGTTTACCTAGGATCGTTTTTTGAAAATTTTCAGTTGCATAATATTTTTCCGTGCATGCCTCCGTAGAAGTCGAATAGTTTCTTCATTTAAAGTTAGCAGGGGAATGAATGAATATCAATCATCGGATATATTTGTATAAACGTTGTATATAGAAGAGCTTAAATATTTTCATTAATATAACCCGGAAGCATTTTGAGTTCCCTCTGGCACAAAACAAGAAAGAATTGTGAAACCTAGCTTCTTTTAATGGGTTTCAAAGAACACTGAACCCCGACTTTCACCTTGTGTTGGCGCCATCATCTGGCCAGCACGCATTACCCCTTATATCAAATCTGGTGATCTCGTCGTGTCCAGGTTAATTGTTTTCAGTCAAGAGTTCTAGATCAAGCATATTTTGTAAAACCTTGCCTTTCCCGGAGGAGATTTTGAACTTTATTGACTCGTCTCTCTTCGGTCTGATGGCTTAAAAAAGCTAATCTATTCGTAACTGTATATTTTTCGGTTGTAATGTTATATAGAGTTGCAGTAAGTAGTTTACTCGCTTAGGTAACACTCGAGATTTTGGAACTAAGTAATTAAAACTGAGCCCAGAATTATGTTCAAGTCATGCTATCTCCTGGAGGAAATAACGATGAATCTTAGTTGTCAGAATTTCTGCGACGAAGCTTGATGATTTTTATCATTTAGGGTTTTCAGACTATTGTCTTCGTCTTTATTATTATATCCCAACGTTTCGACCAATACGTCCTCCGACCTTCTGGTGTTTCTTGTCGAACTCGGGAACCTACACAGAATTTCGAACTTTGTTCTTTATTCAATCCACGAGGCTCACTTGTTCTGATTCCGTTAACCATAACCGGGTATAAGTGCTAAGTATTCTTATATTGTTACTCGCCTGCCGTCAGGATTGAACCTGCAACCTCCAGATAATTTTCTCTTTAGAAGCTTTGGGAACCAACGCCGATTACCATTACGCAATGTGTTCGGAGTTCCGTATAGGCTCCCAAGTTCGACAAACACATGAGGAAGAACGAAGGACACGTTGTGAATATAAAGTATATTACTGAAGATGATCCTTAAGGCATCTTGAAATGTATTCTTTGCGTATATATATATATATATATATATATAATTATGTATTACGTGATCAACAGAAAGAAGACTTACCATTAATACCAAGCTTTCGTTTAACTGTCATTGTAAACTGTTTGTCATTTTACCGTGTTTACATGTGAATTTCAATGAGAAATGCTATTAATAGTATTCCTATTTTCCTTATTCTAAACGTTTTGCCTCATTAATGTTATGATTCGATAAATTTCCAGTCAGACAGCCACTGCTGCTTTGTAAACACTCAATGTCACAGACACTTTCTTGAATTTTTATGATGTTCCCTAGTAAAGAAAAAAATTCAAAGCCATTTGAATTTCTGAAATGAATTTCAATAAAATTAAATCGCAGATTCAAATTATTTTGTTGTGAGTTCATCTGTAATTCGTTCCATCTCATACTGAAGAGAGAGAAAAAACATGGAATGTAAGTGAATGAATGGATTTTTTTATAGTCATTATGTATTAGAACGACAATTTCAGACCGAAATAAAATTTTCCATGCATAAAAAAATTCAATTGGTTTGTAATTCTTTCCACGTTCACATTTACTTTTTAAAAATGGACCAAAGATGTAGACTACTTATTTCAATAATGCCTATTCACTAAGCACATATTTCTTATTCCGTTTGTTTTTCCGATTCATAGTTGAGGTATATTAAAACGAATTTAAAGTAGAATGAAATGGATAAAAAAATTGTGCTTTCTGTTAGTGTGCACTAATTTATGAGGCCTGCGTATGACATAATAGTCTTAAATATTAAAAAAAGGAGAATATATCCATTAAATTATTTTAAAAACATGGACTGAATGTCTATTCTATGTACAGAAATATTAAGATGAATCAATCAAATAAGCAAATTATTCTTTCAACCTATACAATTACTCTGATTGTTTGTATGTGTCGTCACACTCTTCCTCCCGATTCCCGGAATTTTTAAGCAGGAATCAGTCACGATTTCTGGTTAAAAAATTACATATCATAAATGGAAAGAAAATAAACGTTTGGAGGTTTAAAAAAATCTATTAAAAAAGCCATATTGAAAAAAAAAACGGATAAATCTATATAAATAATTTGGAAAGTTTGTACGAAACGATTTGAGAAGAGCTACCAATCTGCCATGGATGGTAGGTTAACGATTGTCTTTTTATTGATCGTATAGAAACTGGAGTTCCAATCTAAAGTTGGTAACTACAATAATCAGGATTAAGCTATATTTCTGTAAGATATAACAACAGAATTTAATTTTCCAAATAAAAAAGTAACATGTCTAACTAAAAAAAATCATGCAAATTTTACTGAACATAGCTTAGATCATCATCATCATGTCATGCCACTAGCACAGATATCCCTGACCTTATCTCGCCACTTTTCCCTATCGTTCATCGCCTCTGGCAGGTCTTCAGAGCTACATCCCGTATCACCACAGAGCTGCTGAATGTATGTTCGTGCTGGTCGTCCTGCTTTTGCCCAGCCATATGAGGGGGTCCATAGGAGTACATCACTTATGAGCTCGTCCCTGCTTCTCCAGCAGTGTCCTGCATGTCTGGTTCGTCTAACTTGGATAGTTTTCGTGATGGGAGGCAGGTGGCCGTATAGTTGTTGTCTTGTGGGGTGTTGCCGCCAGGACTTGTTCAGTATTGCTCGCAGCATTCTTGTGTAATTGCCGTCTAGCTTCTCCAGCCGTTTAGTTAGCGTCCATGTAGTGCGTCCATACAGCAGTATCAATACGACAGCTGCCTGGAAGAAACTGCGTTTCATTTTATCGGTTAGGTCTGATTTCCATATGATCGATAGTCTATTGATAGCTGCCCATGCCTGCGTTAGCCGCGTGTCGATATCCTTTTCGGTTGATGAGACTCTGCTTCCTAGGTAAGTGAATTTGTCTACTAGTTTAAGAGGGGTTCCCTCTAGTGTGGAGATATCACCTGGTTGATTATAGCACATATATTCCGTTTTATGTGCATTGACATGGAGGCCAATGCCTGCGGCTGCTCGTTCCAAACTATGCAGTAGTGTTTCAGCTTGGTTGGGTGTATTTGCCAGAATTGCTATGTCATCGGCGTAGTCGGCGTCGGTAATTGTTGTTGCGGGGTATCTTCTGCTTCTTTTTTGTCAGTTCGAAGCCGTTTTCTCTGATTTTATCAATCGATGTTCTAAGCACGTAATCTAGACAGATGATAAAGAGGTATGGAGCCAGCGTGTCTCCTTGTAGTACTCCTGCTACAATGTCGAAGTATTCTGGGTCTCCATTTGGTGAACGTACTTTCACTTTGGTGTTTCTAGAGAGAATCGTTATTGCTGCTACGGTTTCTTTAGGTAGGCTGTATGCTTGTAGGATTTGTTCCATCTTTCCTCTGTGAATGGAATCGAAAGCCTTGGTAAAGTCGACAAATAGTAATGTCGCTTGTATGTTTTTTGCCCGTACACCTTCAAGGATTCTACGGATGGTCAATATTTGTGAGGTTATGGATCTATTTCTCCGGAAGCCATTTTGGTTTTTCCAAAGGATGTTTTCGATTTTGAGTTCTATGTGGTTTCGTAGTAGGACATTGTAGATTTTGGCTGCTATGAGTGTAAGTGTTATGCCTCGGTAGTTCTAGGCTAATCCGAGGGGAGTATGCATCCCTTCATCCATCTATCTATCGGATTTTGGTTATAGACTGCGTTGCTGTGTCGGAGCAGTATGTCGTCGAATTGTCTGGTCTTCCATACTTCTGGAAGAATCTCGTCAAGTCCTGCAGCTTTCTTATTTTTAATTTTTCTGAGAACCGAGTCAAGTTCTTCTTGAATGAACGGTTCTAGTTTAATGTCTAATTGCTAACTAATTATTCTGGTGATTGGTTCATGCGTTACTTTCGGTGGGTTTCCTAGTAGGTTTTCGAAATGTTGTTTCCACAGTTTCCTTTATATATATATGCCAGCTAATTGATATTGTACCGTTTTAGTTTTCGGGCATTTGTGTTGGTTTATTTCGATAGTTTTTGGAGGCTGTTTTCTCGAGTACACGTTTTTCTCTGACCGCTAACGTTTCCCATGGGACTCTATATTTAGTTTTGGGTTTTGTTGAAATACACTTCGCTGCCGCATCGAGGTGCGCATTGACGAAATTCTCATATTCGTCATTTGGGGTACGTTTTTCCGTCTTCTCTTGTAATGTCTCGAATCTGTTTCTTAATTCTACTACATATTTATCTCTTATATCTCTATTGTTCAGTAGGGTCAAGTCATAGAGTTTGGTGGTCGCTGTTCGTGTGGCGTTTTTTCGTATGCTTAGTCGTATTTTTGCCGTGACAATTCGGTGATCGGAGGACCCCCCCCCGAAAGAGGAGTATGCCACGCAACGTATTGCACTATTTTTCCGTTTCTTGTTTATAAGGACGTAGTCTATCTGAGCTTTACTATTGTCAGCGTACGTGTAGGTCCATAATTTGTCCGCCCTTTTTTGGTAGTTTCTATTGAGGCATGTTAATCTATTTTCTATCATGAAATCTGTTAGATATTGCCCATTCCTATTTGTCGTGTTGTGTAGGCTGTATTTGTTGTTTCCGTTTTTCCCTATTTGGGTATTCATGTCTCCGCCAATGACTAACAGGCTGTGTTTCGGAATGCTACGCATTAATGAGGTTAGCTCATCGTAGAAGGTGACTAGTTCAGTTTCTTCACTAACATTGGTAGGGCTGTAGCAGGAGATGATTGTTGCTCTGGGGTTGCCATTAAACGTAGCTGCCAACATCCTAGGTTGTATTCTCTCAATGCTATTAAGTGATTTTAACGCTCTAGGTCCTATAAGCATTCCTACCCCTCTTACTTTGGCATTGACAGAGTTTTTCCATGCCGATACAGTGGCTAGCGTTCATCCATTGCCAGTTTCGTGATATTTGAAATCTTCGGTGTGTGTGTATCTGTGTTCTTGTATTGCATATTATGTCTATCTTATGTTCTACGGCCGGTGCTGTTATCTCTGGTAGTCGTCCTATTCTTTGCATTTTAGTAGTTTTTGTTGTTTGAGCTCTGTAGCTGATTTTTCGAACACTGAGGCCAGGGCTCCAACCTCAGCAGGACGCACCCCTTTTTTACCCGCGCGAAGAGCGATGCGGTTTATTTATGTGGTTTGAGTGTGGGTCATAGTTATCTTTCGATGGCTGTTTTTATTCTCTTCTATAGAAGCCACTCTTATAGATGAGCAGCAGTAGTTCCCCGATCGAACAAACGATCCTGAGCGTTAAGTCGCAAAACTCACGTCCAGGACCAGTTTAGGTATTGAGTTTGGCTGTCAATGAGTTTATTCAAATACTTTTACGTCCATCATGCTGCTTCCCATGTGTACGTAAAAAAAAAAAAAAGAAAAAAAAAGGCGGAGACTTTATTTTCCCTTAAGTTTTAACTTAGTTAAAGTCCATGACTAAGGTACATTAGTCAGAGTTTTCGGTATATTTTCACCTATCTTCTGATACTTGTATTGAAATGTGTTTTATTTTATTTTATTTTTTCATTTATTTATTTTTTTTTTTTTTTGCAGCATTGGGACTTTTACCTAGGCTTTTTAGTTTTTCTTCTAAACTACTGTTGGGTGGAGTGGGGGCCTTTAAGAATTTTATAACTTTTAGAAATCTAGATATTTCGTCATTTTTTTTGTTGGGGTTGTTTTGGTGTGTTGGCATTGGGAGTTTTAGGCTTTTTAGTTTTTTCTTCTAAACTACTGTTGGGGAGGGGGCTTTAAGAATTTTAAACTTTTAGAAAAGATTCAAAACTTTTTGCCGTGTTCGCTGACAATTTGGACAGAGTCATTTATTCAATTTGGGTTTATAGTAACGGAGTCTTTACATTTAAAACACAGAGTTTAAGCAATGGCATTAAAGTATCGGACAAAACACAAATATAAATAATCAGTGAATCTCCCTTTATCATCCGACAAATTATCAGTTTTAAGGAATCATTTTACTGTCCTTATAGCGAGCTACAATTAAAATCATGACCTATTACCCGGTATAGACAGCTACGTCAGTTAATCTATCTATCTCTCTATCTATCTATCACGAACCACCCAAGTAAGATGAATAAGAGATGATGCACACTGCAGGAGAATTAAAGAGTTACTAACCAGGGAGGTCTTTAATGGCCTACACAGGGATAAGCCAGAGTTGGTTGGCCAGCAAAAAAATATACATCGGCTCTGAGTGGATATGGGATGTAGTCAAGAGGAGCGATGAACAATAGGGACAGGATTAGGGTTGGATAAAGTTAAGTGACTCTGTGTTATTTGCACGACTATATATATATACACGCACAGATACACACACACGAATATATATATATATATATATATATATATATATATATATGAGAAAACTCGAAATAAATCCGTTTAACGTGTGCAAATAATTTAAGCTATAAATAAAATCATCCTCGGAATACCGTGTATCTTTTCATATTTGTACATTTTCATACACAACGATACACACACAGACACACTCACACACACACACACACACACGCACACACACACACACATATATATATACATATATATATTTAAGAAAATTTACAGAGATGAAAAAACACAAAATCTTCTGGGAATGAATTTATTTATAGAATTATTTCCGTACGTTTCGGTTTTTAGACTTTTATCAAGGTGTTTGTGTTATTAAATGAAATGAAAATGATTACATAGTTTCAAAGCATTCTATTTCTGTTTGTACCGTTCTGTTTCAAATTTGTATGACGTTATCAGTGTTCCAAAACTTATGCAAATGATATCCATATCACATCTCTGTTAATACCTATGTTAATACCTATATTATTTACTTAATATGTACCAATTATAAACTTACCATAACATATCTATTCGTCTTTATCAATGTTAGTTTTCTTTCTATCTCAGTTTAATTCCACTATCAGTTTATCTATCGATCTAAGTATGTATCAACGATGGAGACCCATTATTTTAAATCAGGGATTTTGTAACTTTTGAGCACTAATCTAAAAAAATGAGACAATTTGAAAAAAAACTGGGTCTCTGTTTGATAATAATGTGGTTTGAAATGATACAAGATTCAACAATTTTCCAGCATTTTTTCATTGTTTATACAGAGTAACAACATGAAATCTTTAAAATTAAAATTGTGATTAGTTTATCATGTTCGACCAAACCGACGTTTCCTTTTTTGTTATCTCTTGTATGCTCGTAAATTCTTTTATTGAGACCATTAGAAGATTCGCTAATATATTTCTTATCAAAATCTTGACGCGATATATATATATATATATATATACGTGTGTGTGTGTGTGTGTGCGTGTGTGTGTGTGTGTGTGTGCATATATATATATATATATATATATATATATATATATATAGGGGGTTTTAGTTTCAATTTCTTTGTTTAATAGCATATCAACCTTTAAGGCTCATCTAATAACGAAACTACCCTTGTTGAAGAAGAGTTATGTTACTATTTAAGCCATAGATGTGGGTTCGTATCTTTACCAAAGGGTAGAAATACAGAAATCAGCGTAATAGTGCAACTAGAGTATGAACGTTTGTACTACGATATCGCAATTCAGCCTGCTAGCCACTGCGACACGTGGACCTCCCTAACCTATATATATATATATATTAGAAAGCAAAAGGATGAAGACAAAAGAGTTCGATATAGTTCGACTTACTGATTGAGACATTAATTGAAGTATTAGATAGGCATGAAGAGGCCTAAACATTGCGATATTTTAACATTTTGTGGAGGAAATTGATAGATCCTTAGTAAGAGTGTATAGAATTCAGAAGAAAATAGTTCTGGTGACTTCTTTAAACTTTATTTTAAAAAGATGAATGAATAACAATAAAATACGAATTGCCAACTCAAATTGAAAAGGATAAGAGCAACAAAAAGTTGACACCGGTAAATGATGATATTAAGTCAGATACAGAAAAGAAAAAATGGGAAAACCTGAATTTTTATCACCCATGGAAATTTGCCCGGTCCAGTTGGTATCACATAATCAGATTTCTTTATTTTTAGTTTATACATTATTCATGTAAAAAGAAAAAAGTCAATGTACACGCCATAGATTCAGACAATAAATGCTATCCTCGGTAAGCTAACGTAATTTTTTTTTACTGGGAATTCGTGATTTAAAAAAAATTCTTAAACAGAAACATTCAGTGTCTTGATAAAATTGAAAATTGAAATAGAATAAAAAGTGTCGTTTCCTGAAAAGAGATTCAATCCAAAATTCTATCAAGAACAATGATATTAAAGTTTTGTTGGGAAATAATAAAGCACTTTCGAGAGGTTAGTCTTGATTCAACAGGAAGAAATAAATCACAGATGGGGAGATACAGAGGAGAGCAAAAAAAAAAAAAAAAGAAAAAATTATGCAGGTTAGTTTTTACTCGGTGATAAATTTTTAGGGTCGGAAACAATGTACATTATGCATTTAAAAAGTTGCCTGTTTATACAAATAAAAGGTGAACGAGAAATGAAATGAAATGTTGGATATGAACATGTTATTCATGCACTATATTTCGACGATATATATATATATATATATATATATATATATATATATATATATATATATATATGCGTGTGTGTGTTACAATATGTGATATATATAAATATATATATATATATATATATATATATATATGCGTGTGTGTGTTTGAGTGTGTGTTTCTGTATATATGTACATATACATACATACATGGACTTTATATATATATATATATATATATATATATATATATATATGTTAAGGAAAGAATGAAGATACGAAAAATTAAATTGAAATACTTTACTAGAGGGATAGCTTCATCAGAAATGAAATTTTGTTTCGCAAAAATAAAGTCTCCATGGGGAAAGCGTGTTGCTTTTTCCTTTTCCAATTCTCATGTGTAGATTTTTTTTAGAAATAAATTTATTTCTTATGAAAACTATATATAAGAAAATGAAGACAGTATAAAAATTCTAATTAACATGCATCACTAGAGGGATAGCTTCATATGAAATAAAATTCTATGTCGCAAAAACAATGTCTAAATATGAGAATCGGGAAAGTATCTTTTACTTATATGTCTCATTAAATTAACGAATACTTAAAAAATTAACATTATCTTTTTGTGTGTAAAAACCTTTACAACGTTTAATCCATTCATAATCTATCTATCTATCTATCTATCTATCTACACAGATAGGCACACTCACAATTACCGACTGAATACTCCGCAGACACGGTGTAGTAGTACCCGTAAGGGTTCCATCTATGGATCAAATAGATCAGTTTGAAAATAATTAGTATTAGACAAGATTATTTACAACCATATAAAAGTGTGCAAAAAATGATAATCAACACTAATAAAAAAAAAAGTGCGACTGAAAAAAGGATGGCAATCATCATTATCACCATCTGATGCCACCGGCACCGATCTCCCTGACCCTCTCCCTCCACCCTTCTCTATCGTCCATTACTTCTGGTAGGTCTTCAAGGCTACATCATGTATCGGCACAGAGCCGTTGTATGTAGGTTCTAATGGAACGTCCTGCTTTTGCGCGTCCATATGAGAGGGTCCACAAGAGTTGGTCATTTATGAGTTTGTCCCTACTTCTCCAACAGTGTTCCACATGCGTGGTTCTTCTAACTTGGATCGTTTTCGTGATGGGTGGTAAGTGGCCGTACAGCTGCTATTTTGTGGGGCGCAGCCTCTTGCAATGGACCGTTGAAATTATATCGAGTTATGATCTAATAAAAAATTTACGAATAAATCTAATATCCTTATATCACTTTTCCATCGATGTTACAGAGCTTGATTCCCATTGTTAAAAATTTCATCAAAAGCAGATATGATATCATTATAGCAACTTTTCAGCCGATGAAAATTTCAGTCAACCTTCTTAAATTTATTAGTAAGTAAGTTGGCTGACCGTGATCGAAGGCGAACCGAAGGCTCCTTTTCAATAGCACCTACGCAGAGGTGTAGGAGAGGATGCTACTTCTTTTCCGACATTGCTCCACTTAACCTTGATCCATACTTTATAATGCTGAGTGTTAAGTAAGAAGGCATGATGTACCATTTTTTGAGTCTTTGGTATAACTCGACCAAGGACTGAACCCAGATCTGCAGAACAACTGACGGGCACTATATATATAACATGAATGTGGGACTTGAGAAGGCATGGACTGGTATCGATTGATTATCAACCTTATGGATGTCAGACCTATCTGAGAAAACAAAACGCAATTTCTTCCAAGCAACAGTGGCATCAATTCTACTATATGGATGCACAACATGGATGCTGAATTAGCCTATATAGGAAAAAGCTAGACGAGAACTGCACCAAAATGCTACGCAATATATTGAACAAATATTAGAAGCAACATCCAGCAAAGCAGCAACTGTACGGCCAATTTCCTCCCATCTCTAAAACCATCAAAATAAGACGAACAAGACATGCAGGACACTGCTGGGGAAGTAAGGACGAACGCATAAGCGACGTTCTCCAATGAACCCCTTCACACGTGCAAGTGTAGGCTGACCAACCAGAACTCCTCAACAAAATCTCTGTACAGACAGAGGATGTAGTTTAGAAGACCTGCCGGAAGCGATGGATGATAGAAACGAATGGTGAGAGAGAGAGAGAGAGAGAGAGAGAGAGAGAGAGAGAGAGAGAGAGAGAGAAACCTTGCTAGTGGCGTGACATGATGCATATATATATATATATATATAGAAAGTGAACACAAGATATGATATCATCACAGCAACCCTTCAGCCTGTGAAAGGTTGCTATGATATCATATCTTGTATTGACTTTTTTAAACAATGGGATTCTAAAAACAGTAACACCAATAGGAGAAGTGTGTGAATCACAAGGGTCTGTGTTGAAAAGTAAACGTCATTTGGTCACATTCCATGAGTGTATTTTGGACAGCCTATGGACCTTTTAGCTGACCCTCGTCATAATATATATATATATATATATATATATATATATTATGACAGAATCTTGGCCTTTTCGGTCTAACAATCAAGTCTTGAATTAATTATGGTGTGAATTCAAATATATACAGAAAAACAGGTACATAAAACAAAAACTTAAGAGTAAAATCATTTTTTTTATGTCGATGATGCATCTGGATAGAGACTATTATCAGTTTCTGCTTTAGGGAATAGGGATACTCTGAACTTCTAGCTCCAACCCCTTCCAGATATCACAGCATCTCCGAAAGCTCGATTATACTTCCGTGAAGCTTTCAGTAAACCCAGAGGTCAGAACTAATATCATCCTTCCTCATCGTTTGTCGATATGAGAAACATTTTTACATTCCATCGTAAACTCATTATCTCTTTCAATTTGGCCGGAAATAGAAGTGTTGATCATCAATTGACCTGTGGCTATCTCAAGCGACCCTGCAGGTCAGCACCTCAATGTTCTTCTATTCAAGTTACCCTTATAGACTAATTTTCAACACCAGGATCCAACCGTCTGGACACATATAAGACATATACAATCAATGGGCATTATTAGTATACTAGAAGCGCGCCCAGCGTTGCCCTGGTAGCGAGAATAATCTCGTACGATGAAAAGCAAAAGGTTATACAAGAAATAAAACAACTTTAATACCAACTTCAGGATTTCAATTCCTTTTTCTTGCTATCTATCCATCTCTCTTTCTCTCTCTGTCTGTCTGTCTCGCTATATATATATATATATAGTTATCTACTAACTTTATTTATGCCACAAGATCAGAGGTCTGGTGTGCCCAGTGAGGATCAAACTTACTAACGATGGCTTACTAATCTAGGATACTAACCATTATACCACACACACACAAACCTGCGTGCGCGCATATTCGATCACAGGATGACCAAGATTCTCTCAATGGATGCGATCAAATGAGTTTTTTTCCCCAACATAATCCTCCTTGGAAGTTCATGAATTTCTGCTGTCAGTGTTGCAGTGCTTGGATCCCATTTGTTTAAAACAACAGCAGATCATCATATCAACTTTTCAGCCTGAGAACTTTTCAGCCCATTCTCGTACTTTCAGATATAGATTAAATCGATAAATCCTTAGCCTGACACAGGAGTTGAATTTTGATCAGGAAATTTTACTGTATAATATTCGATCTACTGACTTACCTTATTTTTTGTTTTTCGAATAGAACTAAGACATCTGGATTAAATGCATTTGATGGTTGGCCACACATTTTTAGATTTAATGCTTTTAGCGATACCCTTTGCTGGTGTCAAAGTTTGAGAACTTAAAGGTCAACGCAAATAAAAGTACAAACAAAGAAAATACAACCTCCCTCCAAAAACAACAACAAAAAAAAAAGCAAACTAAAAAAGCAAAAACACAGAAAACAAAAAAGGAAAACAAAAAGCAAACAAATCAAAAACCCAGTGGATCTTTTTTGGCATTTTGTTTTTAACTTTTATTTAATTCGTCATTGTTGCTTAAAGAATAATGTTTAGTAGCGTTCAATATTATCGACCGAGTTCAAAACTGAAAAAAAATCATCGTCATCATCATTATTATTATTATTATCGTTAATGAAATTATAGCATCGGATATTCTTATTTTTTACATTTAAACTTTTATTATTGAATAGAAGAAATGATCCGGAAACTGAGCCAATTCCCATTTAAATCCCTTTAGAAGTAAAAATTGATTTATTTTTTCATTTAAAGGACTATCAACCCTCGAGGCTTATATAGTGTCAAAATCATGCTTGTATAATGACAACAGTGACACATTTTGACCCATTACTGAGAGTGGATGAGGGGGTTCATACTTTCCTTTAGTGTGTTAGTTTAAATGTGAACGTAATAGCCTGACTACCGTTCGAACTTGCCTACTACGATATCAGAGTCTTGCCCGTTAGCCATTATGTCATGTGACTTTCGCTCTAAAATTAAATGAAGTATACTGTTCCTAGAAAGAAGTTGAAATCTTAGGAGAATAAAAGTTGTTTAAAAAATAAATAAACAAACAAATAAAAAAAATCTTATAAAGATATAATCGAACAAATTCTTGATTTCAATTACGTTGAAATATCTCTTTTACTGCAGTTATTTATTATACTGAACTGAATATTAGCAATTATCTATTTTGTAAGCTAGAAGATACCATTTGAATCCAATTTATAGACAACAAAGATTTTACGTCTCGGGAAAAAGTGTGTGTTTTATACAAGATTTAGTATCTTGTTGAGATGATCTTAAATAATTTTTTTACTAGATTTAGTATGATGATTCCCGATTTGTTGCTTTGTGTTTAATTGTGTATCAACCCTTATAGATTATTTAATGCTAAATCCTGTTTTACACACATACACATAAATACATACACATACATACATACATACTGTGACGAGGAAATATGACAACCTCATACATTCTTCGGGTTGTGGGGAAGGAGGTGCGGCTCGCTGGCCGTCGGCCAACTATAGTGGCAAGCAAGAATCAGCAGACTATAGTAGTTAGCAGAATAGTGGAAGTGGGAGGGCCGTTTCTCGTCAACCATCTTTCTTAGTACAAGCTGACGTGGGCATGAGAGAACCTCACTCTCGATTAGCCTTGTATGCGTCAGCGGAGAAGCAGATCTGTGAACATGATTGGTACTGAGGAAGAAAGCACCAAAAAGCCAACACGTGATAAATTTTCAAACTACGGAAACTAGGTAGTTGCCGTTTCTTCGTCGGAGAGTAAAGTAACATAATTTGGGATATGGAAGAAACTTAAATTCCAAAGTCATGCCACGCAGAGAACACTGAGAGAAAAAGAAAAAAACTTCTCCTTTGAATGAACTCAAACTCCGAGGTATGGTGAGCCTCGTTAAACGAATACCCAAAGAAAAGACTTGTCAACGAGGAAAGAGACGATAATTAATCTTGGTCTAATCTTAAATAAGACGTGTATCCTTCTACCAACGTGTTATAGAAACCCAATGACGAGAAGAAAAAGGGAAAAGAATAAACTTCACGGAATCCCAAGTAAGTGAACATACAATTTAAGTATATTCAAATTTATCTTGCTGCATTCATGCTGACGTGAATAAAATGCAAATTACGGGAGGAAACAATAACTCTGATAAGATAGAAGAGAGAACAAGAAATATTCTCCAAATTATAGACTTGAGATTTGATGCACGTGCTCTACCATTAAATCCCAAAAGTCTGAAGGAAAGCGGAACATGTCTACTGCTGTCGAACTGTATTCTCACATTCCGCCATTAACGGATATTAAATGGGGACCTCGTCCGGGATACGAATATGCTAATGGAGGTTCTTCCGAGATACAGAAAGACTTTCTCGCTCCTGACTTTTATATGAATTGTTTTTTCTTTGTTTTTATCTTTTATCTAATAAAAGACTATTGTTATTAATCTTGTTAACCCAAACACGGCAGTTCAGAGTCCTTATTTTCTGTTGTGGTAGTATTGTATTTGTCGAAGACCTTGTATTTGAGGGGGAAAAGCTGGCCAGTTCGCTGTGTTGACTTTCAATAATTTACCTATAACTCACCTGGTGGCTTTAAAATGTGATTCAGCCAGGGCGTTGGTGACATCTGTACCATTAAATGGCGTCGGCAAACCAAAGCCAACGTTTGTGCCCTGCTTTAACTGGTGGACTTCGTGTGAACGAACAGCACTCTGCAAGCCTGTTTAGCACATGGCGGCGTAACAATACACATACGCACACACAAACATATATATGTAAATCACTTGTAAGAGAATGATTTGTCGGAAACTATTTTTAAACGATTAGTTAAAGGTAATTTTTTTTACAGAGTTGAATTTTTTCAAATAATAATCCTTAGTATATGATTGAACAGTTCTATTTTACCCATAGACTGGACACTAACAGGTATTACCACACTGGATTAGATGGACCTGGGAGTAATGGCATTGAAGAGGTACTCTGCATTCCCCAAAGCTCTATGACAAGAGCCTCATCATCAGATGCTGATTAGTGTTTCTCCTCGAACAATCTCAATTAGTACTCTACAATATCAGAGTTTGGTATAAAGTATATCGAATATAACTCGTAGACCAGCAAAAAGATCTTCTGATTTCTTGACATCAAAGTCAGCCTCATAAAATGTTGGTTAAAACAATCGCACACAATGATTGTTGAATTTTGCATCTTAAATGAAAGTTCGCACACTGAACACAAAACTGAAAGTAGGTATAATCATTGGACTTGAAATTAGATATCTGAAGTCTGAGAATAAAATCAGACTTAGACTGAATGCTGTTAAGACAGCGAAATTTGATACGTATTTGATACACGGAAATTTGACGGGTTTCATTGAGAGGATCATTATGTCGATTGAATAAACAACATGCTAATTTCATACCAATTTGTTGAATGTTAGAGGCCTCTTAAAATTTAACTTTTATATTTTCATTACGATTTATCGCTAACAAACCAGAGATCAATTTACCCTAAAACTCGATATCTACAAAAGATTGGCTATTTTGGATTACCAGATTGACTTTACAGGTACCAGGAAGAGATATAACATTTTTGAATGCAGAATCTGGAGAGTGTGAAGTTATCACTTCATTGGCATTACTTCCAGGTCCACTCTTATTTAGAGAAGTTAGAGTCTCCTCTACAGATCAGGTCTGTTTGAGATAATGGTTAAAATAATTTTCAATTCTATTTATAAATTGGATATTAAAATATCAATATTCCTGTGTTTACCTATTTAAATGATAGTGAAATTTACTAATGCACTACCTCTTAAAACACTTATATTGTGACTAAATACAAAGTTTTTGCCTGATAGTGAGCTTTTTTTTTGTCCCTAAAACGTTTTTATTACAATAAAGTAATACATATTTTCCTATTTAAAATGATTGCCAAGGTGTATTGAACATATCTGGGGACCATAATTGTTAAGGTGACTTCAGCAAAAAATAACCAAACAAAGGTTATCACGCCGTAAATCTAACCAATTAACCATCCATGAACATATATATGTTATAATCAAATATACTATTGAGATATAATTATGTACGTATCTCGAAAGCTGAAGTATTAGAAAAATACAGATTCGAAAATATTAAAATCGATTTAGTCTAGGGCATCATGACTTGATTGTCAAAAATATTGTTCACAATTATCTGTATTAATTTGAGGCAAAATATATATGCTATGAAAGAGTATATTTGTAATGAGATACAAATAAAAGAAAAAAATCAAATAAATTGATCATTTTATGATGAAGGATAAACATAATCAATACAAAAACAGAAGGGCTTTAAACCTGATTTTAAGGACAAAAAATGTCGTTGATTGCAATTATAGTTTCACGCAGAACGCAAAAGTTTCAGGAAATGATGTCTGATGTCTCCTCATTTTGCAAAAAGACCAATTCATAAATTCTGGTGAGTGGTACAGAAGATTGCGAACTGCTCTCATATCCCATGAAGATCATATCCAGCAGAATTGCTGAAGAATGCACCCGACATTGTAATCATCGTCATTCTTATGTATAAATATATATATATATAGTTAATAAAAATATCAAAACGGATATAGAAGAATATTTATAATATGACATAAAATAGTTATGAATCTAAATGAAATAATTATTCAAAATATTTATTTAAAATATCATTTAAAATATAAATAAAATATGAAATATACGTGGTGCATTCAATAAATTTCCAGACTTTTTTGTACAGGCATTTAAAATTGCTGTAGACTCTTGAAAATTCAGTATCTAATTGCTATACATCTTATGAGATGACTGACCAATTTTTATGGTTTCAGTTTCAAATGAACAGCTACAGCAGCAATTGGAATACACCCTACTAAAGTTTTATTGCCACAGCTGGTAAATTTCAAAAATTCAATCTGACACTTTAGAAGAACGATATGCAATAAAATTTTGTTTTAAACTTGAAAAAAAAATGCCACAGAAACGTATGGAATGCTTGAATCGAGCATCAGTTTTTGAATGAAGAAAGAGATTCAAGGAAGCCAGGGAGTCTGTGAGGGATGATGAGAGGTGTGGGAGGAGTAAGGAAGTCAGCACACCAGAGTTGATTGGCCAAAGGGTTACGGTTAGGGTCAGGGTTTCTATGTTGAGGTTTTAAGGGAGTTCAGCAAGAGATTCCTTGGGAAGAGGCCAGCACAGTACTGATACTAAGTAACCTCATGTTTGTACAGAACAATAGCAAATGCTTGGGAAATGAAAATAAGAAATTTGTGTTGCATCAGCCTTCCAAATAGAAACGATAGGATTTCATAATAAATATATCGAATAATTTTTCTAGCATTGTCGAACTTTAAAGAAATATCTCAGTCCTAAGGCAAAAGTCAAGTACTAGCTGAAATACCAGCTTATGCTGAGATCAATAATATTATCACAGCTAACTTTAACGACAACAAAATTATTCCTTATAGAAAAAGTAGGTTCAAATAAAATAGATCGACATGACAGAAAAACGCTTCACCAATTATATTTTATATTATGAAGTTATTATTCTATGTAAAATCGCATGATCTTTTGTTGAGAAATATTTTAGTATATGAAGTTCAAGATTTATTGATGAAAACATTCTAATTGCTTTCCTGATTGTTCTAAGTAATTAAGAAATCAATTTTTTACATCTTCAGCTTGAAAAACTACCTATAGCTCATGGAATAATCTTCAGTTTTGAAAAATCTGAGTTACACTGGTGAAATTTATAGATCTAAGAATTTTTGTTTCTTGTCTTATCTCATAGTAGCAATTATTTTACATGTATAGCTTGAAAAAATACCTATAATCGCAAAGAATAATATTTGATTAACTGTGAATAATTATATTTATAAGTTAGTTAATCTTTTCCTAATGACTATTTTAAATTTAAATTTCTTATGATTTATTTCGTCTTTCAGCAACATGGCTACCTGCTGTTTATTGCAACTTTTCTCGATGATTAATATCTTCTAAGTCATGAAAACATCATTATTTTCTGTCAAACCCTTTTTAGATACAGTATTTATATCAAATTTGGTATTTTTATTTCAGTTTAGCTGTCAACAGAGGGCAGGCAATTTTTTTCTAATAACTGACATAGATATGAATCAGTTGAGAGAAAGATTTTTTCAACTGACAGTGTTAAAGAGAATCACATGATTTTTTTTTTCTCTCGAACATTTCTTTACGTGAAAGAAAGTTAATAGTGACATGAAACTTACTATAAATATTGCGCTACGTATCAAAACAATTAAGAGAGAATCTCTTGTCTCTATGAATATTTTATTATTAAAATTACCTTCCTTGAGGGAAAATGTTAGCCTGGTAAACTACATTTTCTGAGTTGCAATTTCCATCCATGGGACATTCTTCTTTAATCCTACAATTACTAGGAGATGTATGCGTTTGCTTATGTTTGAAATTTAATTTATCTATTGAAATAAATCCATCATCTCTTTTTAACCCAATTTGTCGTAAATTTACTATCCTGCAAAAATGTATCATATATATATATATATATATATATATATATATATATATATATATATATATATATATATATATATATACTAGGTCGATGATTAGTGCAGAAACAAAAGATCCCGAGGCCATTGAAATAAAGATTAATTAAAAAATCAAATGAAAATTAAACTCTAAAGTTCTTATAATTTGTTTTATAAAAAGGAATAATAGATGGGAAATTAATTAATTTTCAAAAATGTAGACTTTGTTTATTGCTTTATTTCTCTGGTGCAACATCGGATAATTAATGCGGTAATATCTAGATAATAATTTATTGCATTACTATTTTATTCATATTATATATTATTTTATGTATAGTATATTTTCCTATCTTTTATATGATATATATTGATATATAATTCCTTTAATGTATAAATAGAGATAGAATGTATTCCCCGGAATGGTAAAACTTTCATCGAAAATTGTTCACCATCTGAGGAAACAATCTGGTGAGCATATTGTTGAAATATATCTATAATGGATTACATCTGTTGAATTTTACTTGATATCAAGGATATAATTGCTATGTATGTGAGTTTTTTATGTATTCGTATATATTAATAACCATACATTGAGCACTATAGTAGAATATATTGATATTCTGTATTCTGTATAGATAGTTCCTTTAAAATCTATTCAAAGATTTAATTCATATAAAATGTAAATTAAAGCATAAAAGTGACCAATCTGACTATAGGAAGCAGACTTAAAACTTCAAATATCTAAATTATGTGCAATTAAAGTTCGTTACTTAAAGTTTCATACAGATCCCACAATCGTCTGACGGAACCATGAGAAAAAATGGGTAATATATATATATATATATATATATATATATATATATATATATATACTAAAAAGCCTAAATAAAACTTTTTTCCCAAAAATCTTTTTTTCTCAAAAATCTTTTTTCCTGAAGATGGCCAAGCTCAAAACCAGTTCACAATAATCAAAAACTAAATAATAAATATCCCAATTTATCAAATCCCTTTTGTTCATTTATATATATATATATATATATATATATATATATATATATATATATATATATATATATACACAAGATATTGCAAGAACACCACTTCACGGGCAAACATAATTCCGTGATGATATTTAGGAAGGAGTGAATGATTTTAACTACCATTTCATTAAATCGAATATTTGGAAGATAATAAAGATTCATTAATCTGGAATGCACCGGCAGATGTTTCACACCCTATTATGATAAATAAAACGATTATTCGAATAAACGATATGAGCCATTAAAATAAACGCCTTTCATTCGTTCTAATCAATGAATTAAATCTCAACATCTCAAGTTAATTCGTAATAAAATGTTTAAAACTCTACCAGCAGTTAATGAAGGAGCAGATTTGGTTAACAAAAACTGTTTCCATTAACAAAAACGTTACGATTATTTCCCTTAATTTTTTTTTATTGCATTCGTTAACACGCCCAATAGAAATCTTCAAAGACTTTAGTAAATTCCAAATATCGATAAAGAAAAGGCCCCTGTGTTGTAACTCTGTTTATATCGTTTAATTCGTTAACTACTTTGAAGACGCTTGAAGGATTTTACCCCTGCTAATATCAGACATTTTCGATTGAAAATAGCCAATCAGTTATAACTAACAACGAAATTGCTTTTACACAGGGGCAGCAAATTCTTTTCGTTGATTTGGTGCACAATTAAAGAACAAACATGCACATTTTATTTCCAAGTTCAAATTTGTCTCTTTATCTGACTGATAGAATAAAAATGTTCAATACTTAATAAAACATAATCAATACTTTATTTAACTACGGACAATTTTTCTTTTGCTAGGAGGTATTCCGGTGAAAGAAAAAATAGTTTAGAATTATAGTTTTTCAAAAAAAAAAAAAGAAAACAAAAAGAAAACACACAAGAACGGGCTTACTTTAAAGGCAGACATTTAATAAATCATCTTTAAATTACGATTTAACTCTTTAACAAAATGAAAATGGTTTAGCCTGTATAAAAAGAGGGAGTTAAAACAGGGATGGTTATTACGGGATAATGGAAAATCATTATTCTCTCAAATAAATACCGTCATGATTTTTCCTTTTTCTGAATATAAAAAAATATATAATTTTCTAACTTTCATCAGGAAAAAGAATTGTGCTTTCAAACCATATCTTTTTGTTTTAGTTAGTTCATAAGTGAAGGAAAACTAATTCCTTTTCCTGAGATATTAGAACATACAGATGTCATTTAAATGTTATGTAAAAAATACCTTTATTATATTGAAACTCGGAGTTGAAACAAGATTAAGCTTGACTGGGTGCCTTCAGTACTACCGTAGCATTTCAGTAACGATGACAAATGGGCAGGAACGGATGTCACGATGAAGTCGTAATCTGGTGATCCTGCTGAACCGCATAGTAAAAGTCTACGTATGTGGATATAAGGGTTTAGGGTTCATTTAACTTAGACAATCTTTTTTTTTTCACCTCAGCGAGAGGCACGTCAAAAAGGAGGTTAGAAAGAAAGTAGTTACTGCGGTGTTAAGATACAGATTTTATATCTTTTATCTTTTTTTAAATGAACGCTGGATTGACATGGGCACATATACAACTCAATCATCCGAGGCACGAGTACGATTATACCTAGATAATTCCATTATTTTTTGAGAGCTTGAAGTTATGATTATCGTCATAGAAAAGGAAGTTTGCAAGCCGTGTTCAAATTCTATGTGAGGCAGTTAAAATTTCACTTTGCATTAATGTCGGTTCGAAAGGTAGGAATCCGTCTCTTCCCTTTCAGGCTATCGGAAAATATTACCATAGACTGGATTTACTAACCTTGGTAATTTGCCAAGTCGGCTGGGGCTGTAGAATACACTGACTGCTTCTTTGCAGCGTGGTAAGATCCCCGCCACCAACGAGAGTCCTGGATATGATAATAAACAATCTGATGGTGAGGCTCCAGTTATGTTGGAGTATCGGGGAATTCGGAGTACCCTTTCAATGCCATCGCTCCAAGGTCCACTTTGACCCGGAGTGGTAGCACCTGATAGGATCCTATCAATGGGTCAAATAGAACTAAACTGTGCACTTATGCTAAACTGAATAGTTTGAAAGAGAACTGTTTATTTGTATAAAATGGATTTGGCATTAAATAACATTCAATGGTTTATGTGCCATAAAACACATCCAAACGAATCAAACTAACATTGGTAAAGGTGACCAATTAGTAAATTCAATTCTCCACTATCAACATTATTGGATCATTTGCTATGTTGGCGTGATATTGAACATGAACCGCATTCCCTTAATTAGAGTACCTTTCAGAGCAAATTAATCTTGATGACACTGTTACTAAGATGTACGGCAATATAGTTTCATCTTTAGATATTTTGATGATGGGTACATTCAGTTTCCGTTAGTATTTTTTGAGTGATCATTGTATAAAATCATATTGTCATGGTAAGATTAGTTATTTTCTATTGCCCCCTGACCCCTCAGTAAATTTGTGGAAAGAAGAAAAGCTCTTTCAAAGATAACCAGTTGCTTCTATTTCTATCTATAAGATATGACTACAGTTGGGGTATTTTATTTAAGCAATAAATACAAGCAGTTGTACCAAACAACCCTGAAGTCAAAAGGATTTTTTTGTTACGTCGGCTCAGCACTGTACTGCTTGACGCCGAATGATAGGAGCTGGGCTGTTGAGGTGAATTGGACTAGAAAATTATTTTCGGGAAAATACCACTCTCTCTCTCCTTTTGGTTTATAGATAAGATGTACAAATCAACAAGATGTGTCGTGACCTATAGCTTAGACGTCTTTTTACAAGAATAGTCGCTATTTATCATAAAGATAAAAGTAAACTGATATCGCTTCACGGACGAACAAAACAAATATCGACTACGTTTACATAGATTAAAAATAATATCTGCATACTCATATGTGCAGAGAGATGTAGGGAAAGATCTATTGAGGGCACATTTGGCAAACACACACCTAATCGCCTGCACCATGTATATATAATATATATACCGGCTGATAACGCGTATGTTTTACGAATGCATTTTAAGGACGACGCTCGTTGCAACTCAGCCTAGCTCTTAGCTGATAGACTTTTGGGAAATGTGCGTCCTATAGACCGACAAAAATACGCACTCACTATTTCTCTTTCTTTCACACACACACACACACACACACACATATATATATATATATATATAGTTAGGTAGATAGGTAGATAGATAGAGAGAGAGACAGAGAGAAACAGAAGGATAGATGAATAGGAAAGGAGGGAGTGGGTGTGACTCCCATTATTACGGCACTCATGAGAATATAAAACCTTTGGATTTCAATATTATTTGAAGCTTATCATAAATAGATAAGACTAGATTTTGAGTTTATATTCAGATTTTTTGTGTTCTTTTAAGTGGTATATTTTAAGAGTTCACTCGTGTTTCGTTACTAAAATAATTTTCTGAAAACCTCATGTGTTATTAAAGAAAATGAATTTCAGAAAGTGAAAGTATAAAAAATCAACCGTTCTGCTGTGATATCCTGGGGTTAAACACACTACATTGCCTCAGTCGGCTAGGGCTGTAGAATATACCGACTGTATCTCTGCAGAGGGGTAAGACGTCCCCCCCAGGAGTGTCCTAGATATGACGCTAAACAATCTGATGGTGAGGTTCCAGTGATTCTGGGCTTTGGGGAATGCGGAGCACCCCTTCAGTGCCATTGCTTCCTGGTCCACTCTGGCTCGGCGTGGTAGGACCTGATAGGGCCCTACTTATGGGTTAAATAGAACTAACGGCATACTTATGCCAAACTGAATTGTTTGGCTAAACTGAATAGGTTGAAAGAGAAATGTTTTTGACAATAAAAACTGTGTACTAATGCTAAACTGAATTGTTTGAAATGTAACTGACTATTTGCGTGGGAATGATTTGCCATTAAATAACCCACAAAAAGTTGATATGCCATAAGACCAAAACAACCAACCACCACACACACACACACACACACACACACACACACACACACACACACACACAACACACACACACACAAAGAAACTCTCTCTCTCTCTCTTACACACACACACACACAATCACACAACACACATATATATATATATATATATGTATTGCAATCTCGTCATTAAAATGCAGACATGAAAACTAGTTTCTACTGCGCTATTTATAACTCCTTCACAACTTGAATGATTAGAAACAACTAGAAACCATAAAAGATGGCTTAAGATATTCTAAATTTAATCATTCATATTTCAAAATATCTGAAAAGAAGATTAATGAAACAAACACTGATTTTGTTTACGATTTGTTGCTTTTCCATGTACGAACGTTTTGAAGGCAAGTTCAAATTCTTGCAATTCTTCATACTTACTTGCCTGGTGGGTCACGAAGGCGTGGAATTCATTGGCAAACTACGTGTTTTAATTTATAATTTTTGTTTTATATTGACTATATATATGCTCTAGTCCAAGTATAGAACAGCGTCTCGAACTATTATATATCACTAATTTTCCTGCTACAAGCAATATTATTAAATTTCAGAAAAAACATATATCTTTTCTGTTCGTCTGATAATAACTTCTAAGATATATTTCCAGGATGAGCGTAAAGACACTCCTCGATTTCAAGTAATTCTAACATTAAAACTTATTGAGATATTATAAAAATATAGTGATATGATATACATAAGGTTAAAGTATTTATTTTCTCACCAGTATAATCTCTGTGAACCTCTCTTTCCGTTAGAAGGTAGCGAAATCCAAGATGGTGATCACCCAACATCGACATGTTTTTGTGCTCCCTTTGTAGTGTACTTCTGATGTATATGTGTGTCTCAGCTTAAGATCATAGTATCACCTCTGGGTTAAAGCAATTCTGTCAAAGATTAAAGAGTAGTATTTGTATTTGTGGAAATCTCATGAAATATGATGCATAAAAAATATGAATAAAAAATATAACACATTGTCTACTTTTTATACGCCATTTTTCCTTTCTTTCTTTTCTGAACTGTTTCACTGAAATATTAAAAAAAATAAATGTGTAATTTCCTCTCGCACTTGGATTGCATTTTGCACACTGCACATGTATACATCCTGATAATAAATAAGAAATTATCAATTCATAATTGAATGGTAAATAATTACAGAAAATATACTGATATATATATATATATATACCAGCAGTCTCTCTTGGTGGCATGTCTTATTGAAGTTGACTGACAAGGATCATATTTTATTCAGCTTTACGTTTTGGGTGGCAGTTAGGTTCTTGGCTAAAGAATTCCTTTTGTTAGTCTATGGGGTGGTAGTCATATATATTAGTGTAGCTCTCAATGGATTTTAGTTAGTATATTTCCACTTGTACAGGTCGTCATGATTTTGAACATTGTTTGTCTGTGTGTAGGTTCATCAATGTGAGTTATTTACTTGCAGTGGTGTAGGATTTCTGGGTATTTTTCGTTGTTTTTACAATTCTATTGATGAAATGTTTAATATATATATATATATATATATATATATATATATATATATAAAACGTGTGTGTGTGTGTGGTAGTAGTAGTAGTAGTAGTAGTAGTAGGTGAGATGTTTAAAACGTCTAATGCATTATTTGTAGTGTGGTAAGACGCCAAGCTAAAGGGTATAACACTAAACTTCATTTTGTGGTGAGACTACAGTTCTAGAGCAGTTCCTGGTAGTTCGCTAAGCCCACCCCCACTAAAAGGGTATGACACTAAATTGCATTTTGAGGTGGGGATCCAATTCTAGAGCAGCTCCAAGGAGTGTGCTAAGACCCCTACTAAAAGTTTATGACACTAAACTGCATTCTGTGATAAGGATCCAATTCTGGTGCAGTTCCAATGAGTACGAGTATTCCCAGCTCCATGCTAAATGAAAGGTACCTGCTAAGGTACCATCCAGTGGCTAGTCCTTAAGATATACTGGTGTAATCAAAAAACAACGCTATGATCTTAGGCAAAAAATAAGCATTTTCTTAATTTAACGTATGAATTAGTAGGGCTCATGTTTACAATTATTAACCAACGAGCATGACTTTCAAAACAAAATATAACAAATACGAAATAACTTACATCATTTGATATTAATAAATTACACTTGCTTTATTAATTATGTGGGTTTATAGATTTTTTAGGTTAATTAGAAATTGTGACAATGCGTAATGAATTCAACAGAATAAAAAAGAATACTGCGGACAAAAATTCGAAAAACGCTTATTGGCCCACCTACTTTGTTTACTAAATCAACAGCAACTAAACGCTACCTATACTGCCTGATTATAGTTCTTATCGGAATTTATAGTAGATTTTTCCCGGGAACGCCATATTTTATTGTGGAAAGTGATAACTGCAAATTGAACTTGTGTATCAGAGTCATACCAAAGAAACAGAAAAATTGTACTGAAACCGCCTTGCTTAACACTCAGCATTATAATGTACAGATCAAGGGTAAGTAGTGCCATCCAGGAAAAGGTGAACCACCCTTCTACACCTCGGTGTTGTAGCTATTGAAAAGGGAGCTATCAGGTCGTACTCGACAACGGTCGACAAACACACACTCACACACACACACATATATATAACCAGTAGTATGCTATATTTATAAATAAAGAATACTCAATATCATTGATAGATGATTTGGTTTGGTTTGGTTTGGTTTAGTTTGGTTTGGTTTCTTTGTTTAATGGCTTATCAAGTTCATAATTTACTGCCAAAGCCATTGTTGCGAGTAGTCATAGTGGCGTAATGGTTAAACTGCTGGAATAGGGAATTATAGTAACAGTGTTAGAATTCCACTGACGCTACTACGTTCACTTTCGGACTATTGCTCTTGGGAAAGTTATGAAACCCTTATCCTCCAAACTATGCTTTTAAAAGTACTACTAAATAGTCTTCTACATAGATTGCTTTAGCATTAAATAACCCTCAAACGTTGATATACAATTAAACAAAGAAACCAGAACCAGCTAAACTTGTAGAAGAATAGTATTGCTACTATTTAACCCTTGGGAAGGAAGAGGGGGTTCATACCTTTCCAAAGGGTATTAGTCCGAAAGTGAACATAATAGTGCGAGTGGAGTTCGAACTCGCTTATTACGATGTCGCACGTTAGCCATAAAATCTCGGGGATTCACCCTCGGTGATAGGGCATAGATGTCTAAGTAAGGCTTCCGTAGACACATTATGGGATCATTAAATCAAGTGGTTCCTATATAGTCACAGTAATTAAATGTGCAATTATATATATACACATACCTTGAAAGTGTGTGTGTGTGTGTGTGTGTGTGTGTGTGTGTGTGTGTGTGTGTGTGTGAGAGAGAGAGAGAGAGAGAGATAGATAGAGAGAGAGAGAGAATTCAACAGAATAAAAAAGAATACTGGGGGATAAAAACATCTGTTGTCTGACATGTAGTTATCAATTAAATGTTTCACTGTATAATGTTCGATACATGAGATTAAAATTCCAGACTGAAAAATCTAATTGGTAAATAAATATATTCCGACCAGAGATTAGTTTTCTCTCATTAAGCAACATTGATAGGATTATTGTTTCTTTGATTTATACATAAGCTCACTCACATCCAACTATTTTATTTCTAATTTATAATGCATACGATTTCAATACATAAAAACATAACAGTTTTATATATGGATACTAAAACGATCATATCTGACTCAGGCTCTTATACATAACGATTGAAATCGATGAACACACTTCGGGTTATTTAAGAATCAACGGATCTTGTGTCTGATCATAAAATCGCAAATTGTATGCAAGACTATTAGCAGAGAATATCAGATTTCTTTACCGCCGCGTTATAATTGGAAAACTGTCAATACTCGACACTTGCATAAAGAATTCAAATAAAACCAGAAAATTGAAAGAGAAACATGAAGCCATTATATTTATATACAAATTCATATGTACTAATACAATAGAAACAAGGTTATAAATGTTTCTGAGAGTTTAAACTGGAACTCTTGTATTTGCAGAACAATATGAATAAAAATATACTGAGAAACGAATAATGAGCTAAAATATCATCATCATCGTCATCATCATATCGTGCCTTTAGCACAGATCTCCCTAACCCTCTCTCGCTACTCGTCCATCGCTCCCAGCAGGTCTTCCACTCTACATCCCGTATTGGCACTGAGCTGCTGTTGGTAAGTTCTAGCTGGTCGTTCAACATTTGCTAGTCAATGTGAAGGGGTCCACAGGAGAACATTGTTTATGAGCTCGTCGTTACTTCTCCAGCAGTGTCCCGCATGCCTGGTTTGTCTAATTTGGGTGGTTTTCGTGATGGGTGGTTAATGGCCGTACAGCTGCTGTTTTGTGGGGTGTTGCCACCAGGAATTGCAGCATTATTGTGTAATTGTCGTCAAGCTTTTTCTCCATACGATTAGTTAGCGTCCACGTGGTGCATCCATATACCAGAATTTACACGAACGCTGCTTGAAAAAAAAAAACTGCGTTTTGATGTATCGGACAGGTCTGACTTCCATATGATCGATAACCTATCGAAATCTGTCTTCGCTAGTCACATGTTAATGTCATTTTCGGTTGATGAGTCACTGCTTCCGAGCTAGGTGAACTTGTCCACGAGTTCTGAGAATCACCGTTTAGTGTGGAGATGTCGCCTCTTTGATTAAAGAACATGTAATCTGTTTTGTCTGCATTGTCATGGAGGCTTATGCCACCAGCTGCCTGTTCCAGACTATGTAGCAGAGATTAGGCTTGGGTGGGTGCTTTTGCCAGAAGCCTATGTCATCAGCGTAGTCCACGTCCGTAATGGTTAGTGTAGGATATCTTTTGCTTTTGTAATTTACCAGCGTTAAGCCGTTTTCTTTCATCAAATCTATAAACTTCGAAGCACGTAGTCTAGGCTGGTAATAAACAGGTATGGGGTTAATGTATCTCCTTGCAGCACACCTGAAACACTGTTAAAAGTGTCTGTTTCTCCATCCGGTGATGAAACTTTAACTTGTGATTTTATATTGTATCATTATGGCTGCGACAGTTTCTTTGGGTAGACTGTAAGCGAAAAGTATTCGCCCCATCTTCCCTCTCTGTATGTAGTCAAATGCTTTAGAGAATTCTACAAATAATAGTGTTGCTTTGAGGTTTTTTTTGCACGAACACCTAAAATTCGACGGATAATCAAAATTTTAATGTCATGGATCTTTTTCTTTGAAAGCCATTTTATTTTTTCTAACGAATTTTCTCAATTTTAGATTCTTTGCAGTTAAGTAGCAGAGCATTGTCGATCTTGGTTACTATGGAAGAAAGGGTTATACCTTGGTAGTTCTTGGCTATTCCGAGGTCACCCTTCTTGGAGAAAAGGCTGATGCAGTCTTTTGTCCCTTTGCCCATCCGTCTATTGTTTTCTGGTTATATACGGCGTTGCAGTATCGGAGAAGTATGTCGTCGAATTTCCTTGTCTTCCATACTTCTGCGGGTATTTCACCAAGCCTTGCAGCTTTCCTATTTTTAATTTTTCTGAGTACTAAGTACAATTTCTTTTTGCGTAAACTGTCCTAGTTTGATGTTTAGTTGATTATAACTAATTCTCGTGATTATTCATGCGTAAACTTTGGAGGTATTCCAAGTAAATTCCTGATGTGTTGTTTCCACAGGTGTATTTGTTTTTCTTGTTTGGCAGCTTTCAGTTCAGCTGTCGTAGTGCTCTTTCTTCTACTCACCTCATTTACTGTCATACCATCCTAGATTGTCTCTCTTCAACCGAGTTTCTGATCTTTTTGTTCTGAGACTGGATTTATTCTGTTTGTTCTTTTAGGTATACGTTAGTTACTTTATTTTGTGTCTTAAGTTTCCGAGCGTTGATATTCCAAACTGTTAATGTCTCCCATGGATCGCTCAGTTTATTAATTATTTCACAGTTACTTGCTTTCCTCTACATACTCACTCACATGTGTTTATATATATAAAATTCATCATTATGTTCGTATGTATGAATGTATATATATATATGGGGGTATATATTATAAGTGTTGGTTGTCACTATCTCACTTCGTGGATTTGTGGCTGATCAAATGCGGTATACTTTAGAGAGTGCTCAATATCTGTGACTGAGAAGGGTTCTGGAGACTTGAGGAGACTTGCTGTCACACAAACTCCAGTGAAAAGCAATAAGCTAATGCTGATGTAAAGAACTCTAAAAGAATAAATAAATAGATAGATAAAAATATATTAGTTTATATATATATTCAGTAGTATAGAAGCTTGTCTGTGACCATTGGTTTCATGCCGTCTTATAAACGACAATCATCAAGCAGAGAAAGAAAGATATTGGAGAAATCGAAAAAAAAAAATACAGTCAAAAGAATGTTAGGATTGTGCACAGCTCTTAATACGTCTATTCATGTGTGTGTGTTTGTCTTTGCTTGTATAGATTATATTTGCGTATTATTGTGAGTGGTCTTATTAGTGATATTTAGTATGTGTGTGTATAAATATATATGCGCCGCGCAGCAAATTTAAGGTTGTCTCCTGGATATATGAGTCGTGATGTGTTGCCATAATCGCGGCAGTTTGACCGAGTAAAAAAGTCTGTATTCGTGTGTGTGTGTGTGTGTGTGTGAGTGGTGATGATTTTGACTAAGGAACAGAATACCATCATCATCATCATGTCATGCACGATATCCCTGACCTCTCTCGCCACTTCTCCCTATCATTCATCGCCTCCGGCAGTTCTTCATGGCTACATCCCATATCCCCACATAGCTGCTGTATATATGTTCACGCTGGTCGTACTGCTTTTGCTCGGCCATATGAGGGGGTCCATTGGAGTATATCATTTATGAGCTCGTCCCTGCTTTTCCAGCAGTGTTCTGCATGTATGGTTCGTCTAACTTGTATGGTTTTCGTGATGGGAAGCAGGTGGCCGTATAGTTGGTGCCTTGTTGGTTGTTGCCGCCAGGAGAAACATTTTATATTGTAATATACTATGGAGTATTATTTATTAATTATTATTTTTTGTATTCGTGTGTGTGTGTGTGTGTTTGTGTGTAGTGGTGATTTTAACTAGGGAGCAAATTATCATCATCATGACATTACGAAGACAATTGAATTTTGATTTGTAAGCATAATTGACGAAGGAGTATGGTGGATCATAATGCAACAAATATCGTGGTGTTGAGACATATAATGTTGTAGAATACTATGGAATATTATGCAATATTAGTATTCTATGCCGGAATATGTTTTGCGTTAGATTGCAATTATAATATGTATTAGCTATGATATATTATGTATACATTATTGTAATACATGATTGTATGTACGTAAGGAATATAGAGAACATATTGTGTTAAGAAGTTGTAATCATTTTTTATAGTAGGCATATCGTTTTTTTTTGTGTGAGTGAGTGTTGTGATGATTTTAACTAACAAGAAAATTATCATCATTGCATAATTAAGAAAATTATTTTTTGATTTGACGTGTAAGCGTGAAAGGTCTGGGACGTAAGGATAATAGGTAGAGAGTTGTGTTGGATTACAATTATAATTTTTATCAGCTGTCTATGTTGTATTAATGTTATATTACGTATACATTATTATAATATATGATGGTGTGTGCGTGGGGTATAGGTTAAATATACTGCGTAGAGACGTATTTCTAATACTCATGTCAACAGGTTGTCGGGGGGCATGGAAATGGATATAAAGATTTAATGGAGGAAGATAGTACTTACGATGCGTTGGGTGTGTTGTGGAGTTAGTTGTTGCGGGGGTTAGTAGTGGAGGTCTTTTAAGTAAGGTAGATTGGTTATGTGCATAGGTCGAAATAGATTTTTATATAGAATAGATTTTTTGTTCTTACGTCTGCATTTGGATAGAATTTCTGAATTTTTGTTTTGTTGTTTGGGTGAGTGATTATTGCTAGTTTCTTGTAGAGGCAAAGAAAGTATTTTTTATGACATGCTGCGGGCGGGTGCTATTTTTAATATTTCCCAGGTGATGTTGGGTGAGCTTTTCATGTCTTTTAGGTGGCAAATGTGTACGGATAAAAAAATGTTAGATGAGTAATTTCTATTGGTGAAGGAAAGTTTGTGGTTATACATTCTTCGTTTTATTGTACCCTCCATTGCACCTATATATATATATATATATATATGAATGTATGAATATGAGTGTGTGCGTGTTAATCAACGTTGATAAATACCCTATATTCCCTGGGCAGTGCCTGCGGAAGATAACTGCTGAAATTTTCGGTTACTCTATTATAAAGAACGATGGCTTCTAAGAGGGAAAAAAATGGAAAAATAGATATAATTATCAATCAATCAATGCTTGTCATTGCGTTCTAACTGTGGATACTTAGAGGGTGGCATATATGTAGCACAAACACAAGTAGCAGCGATTATTCTCAGCAGATATCTCTTCAAAGTTATTTGCGGATGGAAGAGTGGCGTTTCATGGTCGTGCAGTGATCAATGAAGAGATGTCTATCTCTTGACAGGATGGAACTATCTCACTATCTTTCAGTCTCTCTTCCCCTCACTTTTGCGGTCTCTTTCACTCTCTCTCTCTCTCTCTCTCTCTCTCTCTCTCTCTCTTTCATTCTCGCTTTCACTTTCCCTCTCTCTTTCTCTCTCTCAGTCTATATATGTATAGTATTATGATTTTATATCAAGTAGTAGGATTTGAATAAGTTGATATGAGATTTGATTTATTTCCTTAGTGACGTTTCGATTTTCATCATCCGAACATTTTCAAACAGAACTGGAAAGATTTGAAAATTCTCGCATAATGATTGAAAAGTTACATAGGAAATTAAACAATTTCAAAACCAAGAGTGGTTTTGCTAGTTTTATCGCTTACCATTTTATATGTAATGTATATATATATATATATATATATATATATATATATAAGTCCAAGATTTATCTATCCCTCTCTATATGTGACTATCATATTTTCCTTGCTAAAATTGTTTCCCGGGTCCAATATGTACGCACCCAAATAACATAGTTTAACATCAAACAGCTTGATCTATATAGAAGACAGACAGCGCGTTTCCGATCACACACACACACACACACACACACATACACACACACACATATATATATATATATATATATATATATATATATATATATATAAGGCTAAGATTCATTGATGTCAGTCAATGCATGAAACATCTAGTAATGTTACTATTATAAAAAAGGAAATATTTAAATTTTTGTATCTTATCTCTCTCTCTCTCTCTCTCTCTCTCTCTCTCTCTCTCTGTATATATATATATATCTGTGTGTATGTGTGTATATTATTAATAATATTTGAAAACAAAACTTACGTTGTTTTTCTAATAGTGCTAAATAACCAGGAGGGAGCCACTCAGTAGTCGGATATTGGCTTCGTTTAAAACTTATGTTGAAAATTTAAAACCGTTAAAATCACTGCCATCACAAGCTATCAATACAGTTGAGTTGCCAGTTTCACAACTGAGCATGATCTTCAGGTACAAGTGATTGTAAAAAGCATGGAGGAAAAACCATCATTCAATCGATCCTTCATATGAGGAGGAGGTAACAGTCACTGTGACTACAAAAGTACAAGTATTTACGTTTCTTTTTAATTTTTGTAGTTCTATCATTTATTTCTTCACGACTTCCAGCTATTTTTATTAACCTTAAGTAAATATCTAATCTGGTGCCAGCATTTGATAATAATTTTAAATAATTTCATATCATTTATTTAAAAGGCGTTCTAGTTCACGGAAAGTTTTAAATATATATATATATATATATATATATATATATATATATATATATATATATATATGCGAGTGTGTGTGTGGGGGGGAACAGTTATACTTTTAATTTCATTCTCCTTCGGATGTATATTGCAGTAAATTTTAAAAAAGCATACATTCCACCTTCTTCTTTGAGGAATTCACTTTGTGTGTCTTGTGAGTGATCCAAAAAAAAACGCTGAGGCAAAATCTGCACATTTGATTTATGCACTTTTGAAATGAAAAGCACACACACACACACACACACATATATATATATATATATATATATATATATATATATATATATATATATATATATATATATTCCTCTAGTTGCGAAGATACCAAGGATATACCTGATTTTCTCTGTCTTTCGCTCTGTCTCTCTCTCTCCATCCGTCTGGACAGAACTGGCAGGTCTTCCAATCTACATCCAGTATCCGCAATGAACTGGGTCTATAGAAGGAAGTCCGAAATGAATTCATTCTTAATTCTCTTGAAGTACCCTGCATGTCTTATTTGTCTTACTCGGATGGTTTTTGATATGAAAAGTAAGTGGACATACAGCTCCTCTAGGATTTGTTCAAACAGCGCGGAGCATTCATATGTAGTTCCCATCCAATTTTTTACTCCATGCGTTATGATAGTGTCCATTTGGTGTATCTATACTAAAATATTGCACAGCCACAACTTGGAAAAATTCCGTTTTATTTTAACGGAGAGATAAGATTTCCATATGATCGATAACCTGTCGTTAGCCGTCCACTCCTTCACGTACGTTGACATCACTTTCAGAGGCTGAGATATTGCTGCTGAGGTATGTGATCACTTGATCTAGTGTGTCTCGCAGACACACGTGCGGAAATTGAATACCAACTTCATAGATTGGAGCAAGCAGCAGGAGACATCGGCATCTACGTAAATGTAGAAAAACATACATCATGCGTTTTCAACGGAAAATAACCTCCCCATTTTGAGTAGCAGGCCTCTAAAATTAGTAGACAAGCAATATCTCATCTACTATATATATATATATATATATATATATATATATATATATATATATATATATATATATATATTTATCTATTTATACCATAAGGATTTGTATATAAGATTCACAAGTGTATAACTCGCACTCCTAACTTTTGATAACAAAATTCTGAAAATAATTATCGTGTATAATACGCCACAACTTTTTAGCATTTGTAGCGGCTAAATTTATAAACAAAAGAAAAAAAATTCTTGTGGATATTTTTCTGTAAAGGTATAAAACACATTAGTTTAGCCAACAGACGTAACTTACTTTCAGTTATCCTATCCAGAATTTAGTGAGACATGTGGCTGTAAAAAATAATTAAATAGTTCTTGTGTATGATACTCTTAACTTTTGGATCTAGAGAACTAGTATGTCTTAAAAAGAAATAATTAAGGTATATATATATATATATATATATATATATATATATATATATATATATATATATATATATATATATATATATACTTTGCCCTCGCCCTGAAAATTTAAATTTGTTCATTTATTCATTTTATTTTATTATATTTTTCGTACACATATGAATTGTAATTCCACATTTGACGTTCTGCAACCTCCAGTCTAACATGTAAAAAGTCATCTGACAAGACGGAGAGTATGATAATATTCTCCGGTGAAATAAATTTATAATGACAACATTATCAGGTTTGAGTTTCCTTCTAATCGCTCTGTACCTAGGAAGCAGCGTCGAATCAACCGAAAAGGACATCGAAACGAGGCTAACGAAAGCATGGAGAGCTATCAATAGGCTATCGATTATATGGAAATCAGACCTAACCGATAAAATGAAACGCAGTTTCTTCCAGGCAGCGGTCACATCGATACTGATATATGGATGCACTACATGGACGCTAACAAAACGGCTGGAGAAGAAACTAGATGGCAATTACACAAGAATGCTGCGTGCAATCCTGAACAAGTCCTGGCAGCAACACCCCACAAGACCCCAACTGTACGGCCACCTGCCCCCTATCACGAAAACTATTCGAGTTAGACGAACCAGACATGCAGGACACTGCTGGAGAAGCAGATATGAACTCATAAGAGATGTACTCTTATGGATCCCCACACATGGCCGCGCAAAAGCAGGGCGACCAGCTCGAACGTACATTCAGCAGCTATGTGAGGATACATGGTGTTGTCCTGAAGACCTACCTAGGGCGATGAACGATAGGGAGGAGTGGCGAGAGAGGGTCAGGGATATCCGTGCTACCAGCACGATATGATGATGATATATATAATTTGATAATAATTTGAAATAATTTCATATATATATATATATATATACTTGTGTGTGTATTTGAGTGTGTGTAGATAAATGTGTGTGTGTGTGTGTGTGTGTGTGTGTGTGTGTGTGTGTGTGTGTGAGAGAGAGAGAGAGAGAGAGAGAGACTGACAGACAGACAGACAGACAGACAGAGACAGTATTCCGAATTCCAAAATCAATCCAATTTCTGTCAGTTTAGACAAACATTTGAAAGCACTTGAGTTGTCATTTTTTTCTTTTGTAATTAAAAAAAATCTATTTCTGTATATATTTAGGGGTTCAAGTTCATCGAATTCTCGCTCGTCCTAAACTTGTTTGTAGACTAGCAGGAAACATCGTTACCACACCGGGTGCTCTGCAATGAGTCTTCCGTAACGAGGTAGCTAAGTGATAGCAATGATAAAGGTCATTAAAAAAAATGAAAGGCTGCTCAAGATACAGGCTTAAAGCTACGTATCTTCGGAATAAGCTGTGCGGCACCGTTGAAGTGTTTTTCATCGTTTCAACACGTGTGCTATCCCACACCGGGATGCTAGCAGACCACAAAAGAACAAAAATAAAGAAGATAAAGAAAATAAAAAAAATACTTCAAGGAGTGTTATCTTTGTGGTACTCAGTAGTTAACTTTGCAGAAAAGTAAGCACAAGGATCCACTATGTTGGTTTTGAAAAACACGAAAGGAAAAATAATGACAGGAAAGGAAATAAAAAAATAAATAAAATAAGTGCAGGTCGACAAAAAAGAAAAAAAGTTTCGAGAGAAAAGATGAAAATACAAAGCATAAGGCAAAAAGTGAAAAAAAAATATATATATATATATATATATATATATATATGTATGTATGTGTATATATATATATATATATATATATATATATATATATAAAATCAAACAAGACCCCCCAAAACACACACACACACACACACACACACACACACACACACACACACACACACACACACACACACACACACACACACACACACACACAACAAAGAATTAGAAATAAAACAGTAAAAACAAAATGTGATAAATAAAGACAAAAACGAAATGCTAGAAAAACGAAATAAAGATATGAAAAAATAAACCAAAGAAAAACAAAAAATAAAGAACAAAGACAAAGAAAATGGAGGAAAAACAAAGTAAATAAAAAATTAAAAATACAAACGAAAGAAATAAATAAAGAAAAAGGAAGAAAGCAAAGAAAAAAAGTAAGGAAATAAATAAGATATATAATACAGAGGATTGAGAAAAGAAGAAAGAAATATACAAAGAAAAAAAGGAAAAAAAAGAAGAAAAAATAAAGAGAAAAGAAAAAAGAAGCAAAAACAAAAAAAATTAGAACACAGAAAAAAATCTAAAGAAAACACTGAGAAAAACGGAAGAAAAATAAAAATAAAATTGAATATTAAGAATTACACGAGGAAAACAAAAAAAAAAAAAAAAAGAAAGTGAAATAAAAAAAATTTAATCGAGTCAAAATAATGTAAAGAAAAATCCAGGGTATAGATATATAAGTAACGTTGGTGACCGTAGTTGAGGGTGACCCGAAGGCTCCCTTTTCAATAGCTACTACACAGAAGAGTAGGGGAGGGTGGTACTTCATTCCCTGGATTACTCCAATTTACCCTTGATCCTTACCTTGTAAGGCGGTATCATGTACCATTTTTTTTTACTTTAGTATAACTCGACCTGGGATTGAACATCAGTCACCCGGACCATTGGCGAACACTCAACTTATCTGGCCAATGTGTGCATATGTATATATATATATATATGTGTTGGTTGATTGGGTCTTATTGCATATCAACCTTTCTAGGTTATTTAACGTAAAATCCATTTTTATGAAATCAGTAAGCTCCATTTCAAACAAGACAGTTTAGCATAAGTACGCAGTTTAAATGTAAGTACACTGTTTAATTGTCAAACACATTTCTATTTCAAACCATCCAGTTTATTCAAACAGTTCTAATTCAAACAATTCAGTTTTATATAAGTATAGGTTTTGTCCACACACAATTAAATATCAAAACAGTTCTATTTCAAACAGATCAGTTAAGCCTAAATACAGTTTCGATGTCAAAAAGAGTTCTATTTTTTAAAAAATCAGTTCTGCGTAAGTAATTTCGATGTCAAAACGGTTTTACTTCAAGCTATTCTAATTCAAATAATCTACTTCAGCATAAGTACGCAGTTTAGTTCTATTTAACCCATAGATAGGACCCTATCAGGTGCTACCACTCCGGGCCAGAGTGGAGCAGGGAGCCATGGCAATGAATGGGTGCTCTGCATTCCCCAGGCTCCAGGATCACCTGAACCTGAGCATCAGATTATTTAGTGTCATATGCAGGACACTAGTTGGTGGGTACGGGGCTTACCCTTCTGCAGAGGTGCAGTCGGTGTATTTTACAGCAACAAATGACTGGTCAAATATTTGTGTATATATATATATATATATATATATATATATATATACCCACACACATATATATGTACACATTCACGTATCTATGATATTTGTGCGTATGTATATATATATATATATATATATATATATATATAAGAAAAATCAATTCATTTTTTAAGATACTTAAAATACAACAGTCTTTAAAGTAAATTTGTGTTAAATATTTATAAGCATGACCGTAATACTAAGAATTTGCTTCACTATATGACTAAATATATATTAATTATCCATAGTATTCTGTGATAACTCTATGTAACATATTTTGTTCCTTTATAGTATGATCTATGGTTTATTGTATGTTATTTCTTAATTATTTATGTTGTAAAAGTATAGAACATGGTCATATTCCCTTTAAATTTTGATTTTGTGCCCTGCTAATTTAGAAATTAAATCTTTTATATAGATACAGACTAATTTTGTAATTTTCATTAACATAAGTTCTGAATAAAACAACATATCAAATAAAATTTACATATATTAATATAAATGTTATGAAAAATGAATAAGTACTGAAGTAAGGTCTTTTCCGTTTACTTTATGCATAAGCTATATGGAAATAAAACTTTCTGTACAAGAACAAGAAAGAGTAAAAATTTTGTTGCGTAGTGTGTCGGTTTAATTGTATAATCTAATATTCAAACTTTCAAAAAAATTGTAATTATATATCTAAATAATGCAAATTATATAATTTAGAATTTTGTAAATTGGTGTTTGATTGAATGTATGATTGTTTATGAGAGTATACGAAAAGGTCAACCCAATCATTACTGAATTTATTATAACTTGAATTCATGTGCGTTTAGCTGAAAGCGTCACTCTGATTCATCATTGGAATTATACTTTGTTTTTAGTGTCCTTGGTATGACACTAAATTACATCCATTGATAAGGCTCAAGTTCTGGTTCTCTTATCTATTATTCAAGTCCCCTGATCCAATCTGGTAATAACAGTAATTGTCCCATCTGAATTTGTCTGAAAATTATTAGTATCAAACCGAAACACTTGAAAGCATAAAGTTATATATAAATATTTGTTTGTATTAAGAATAATAACTATTGTTGATTAGAAATTATTTTTATCGTTACTTAGAATCATGAGACTGTTTGGAAAAAATAAATAAATAATTCAACGAGGATTTGTAATGCTCACATGTGCATAAAAAGAGGAGAAAATAATTGACAGACGAAAAAAGCATAAATATTTCATTCAGCCAAAATAGAATTAACAGAAAATAAGAAACAAAAACTTGTTACTATCCACAACACTGCCGTCCAAGCTATTACAGAAAGTCTTTCCTCGCTGAAATCTGGCCGAGTTTTTGTCTTTTCGACTACTGTCAACCATGGTATATCTATATATATTATCCAGAGGCTCGTCACTTTCGTCCACTGATGATCGGTGTTCAATCGCCAGTGTCTCATTTTATTCCTGTATAACAGAGATGATATGCTGCAAAAACTAATAAAGCAAGCAAGCAACTTTATTTTCAGTTCGTCTATTGTTTTCGCAGCGAAATGTTAATGAAATTCTGAACATCCAACGTCTGATTAAAAAAAAATTCATGACGGTCTGTTTAAAAAAATGTGTGATTTTCTCTTATTAAAACGTTTATTTAAAACTTAATAGTTAAAATGATATAATTCTGTTACTATCAATAATGGCCGTGAATGTCGCAGAAAGTATTTCAGTAAAGACGATGTAACAAGAGGCTGAAAAACGTCGACGATCAGGTTACGCTGACAGCACCAATTTCCAGCAGATTAATAATGTTTAGCAGTTATGACACGACACAATATTTGATGGGTAACCACCTCGGAACAACAACAGAAAAATATTTTCGAAAATTGCTAGTATTAGGTGAGAATTCGTAGACACATGTAGCCAAATGCAATCAAATTATTATTAAATAGGAATAGTTACTTGGAGCTAAATAATTTCTTGGGTTGTTAGTATTAAATCGAAATACCTTATATATAACTGTGTGAAAACTTAGACTTAATTTTTTAAATCTTCCTTGATAGTCAATTTCCAATTTGAGGGAAAATATTCATAAAATGTCTACTATTATTAGAAATTCCATTAACTTTTCAAAAAATTTCAATTAGATCACTTTCAGTCTTCTTTTTTGTGAAGTAGTTAATTCTAATTTCTTCAATGTTTGTCTCTATCTGTAATATTTTACTCTTTTTATTAGTTTTCTCTCTCTTCTTTGTATACCCTCCAATCTCAACATTACACTCCAATTTCCATGTCTATACACTGGAGCCCAGGATTGAGAACAATATTCTATCTGATATCTTGATAGAGTTCTATTTAAGATTTCTAACCATTCAGGCAATCCTTCCATTTGCCCTCGATACATTGAACAAAATATGATTGTCATCTTTAAATGTATTATCAAAGCAACTTCTAAAGCAGCTTCCTCATTTCCTTTTTTGATTTCTTTGTTGCGTAATTTTTAATCAACTTTAATGTTTCTGATTTATAAATACTTTTTCAAAAGCCTTTCAAAAATATGTTTAAGAAATTGGTCGGTAATTACTTTTTAAATGTATCAAACTTTTTTATGTAGTATAACCATTGCTGCTTTTCAAATATATGGTATATTTTTATATCCAGGGAAAGGAGTAGCGCCCTCCCCTACACCTCGGTGTTGTAGCTCTTGAAAAGGGAGCCTTCTGATCAACCTCGACTACGGTCACCGACATTACTAACTTACTTATATTCTATACATTTCCTGAACGATTAACTTATTGCATTGATTACGACTTCATTTGATAATAAATAACTTGGATTATTATAGCTTTATGTCATTTGCTCCAATTTTTAGATCCTTCATCACTTTTTTGTTCTGTACTCATAACAATTTTTTAGTTCTTTCCTCATAACAACGTTTTTTCTGTCCTCATAACAACTTTTTTTGTGCTGTCTTCATAACAACGTTTTTTCTGTCCTCATTATGTTGTATAACCCTAATCATAACAATAAATTCAATGAACGAAGGGACACACATCATTATAAAAATATATTTCTCACACTTTCTTCTCGAAAGGGTTGATGTTTCTGTGGTGTGTGAGAGATGGGTGGAGACAGGGACAGACTGCTATATTGACCCAAGTTCTTCTCTTGACCATAGCACGCTGTGTTATCTTCAAGAACCCCCTTAGCATTTCTTCCGCATCTTGGCTGGAGTTATGCAACCGGGGGTCGCTGAGAGGCACAGCCCTCAGGGGGTGTTCTCAGTCTGCAAGCTGGTTCTCAGTCTGGCCTTCCTGTACCAACTAACTCAACGGCTGCCGGCATCTGCCTATATTCTTTCATAACGGCCACTTGCTTCCGCTTCATCTTCCGCTTATTTACACATGTGCATCCCTGAATGACGGCTCGGTCAAGAGTCAATATATAACAATAACAGTTTTTTGGTACTGTCCTCATAACAACTTTTTTGTGCTGCCATCATAACAATTTTTTTGTACTGTCCTCGTAACAACGTTTTTTCTGTCCTCATAACTTTTTTGGACTGTCCTCATAACGATGTTTTGTACTGTCCTCATAACAACTTTTCTATAGTCAACCAAACTCTTCTAAAGAATGAACTGATTGAAAAAACTCTTACTAGTATATCTGATGGTTTAATAGTGTATCAATTAAGTTATCTGTTTTATCGTTTTTCTGTGCTAACGCTTTTGTGAATTTTAGTTTTCTACTTTACATATTTTAATAATGGTTTAAAATTGCATTTAATAAAAATTATTTTCATGTTTCAATTTTTAATTTTTTCCATCCTTTTTTTCATTTATAAGCAATTTTTCATATTCATTTTACTTACTCAAAATATTTTGATAGATATTCATTCTTGGCATAGTTCCAAATTCTTTCCAAGCTTTATCTTTTTCTTTTAAATGATAGCCGAGCACTGTCCCAAGATTTATTTTTTTAATGTTTCTTGTTTTGAAAATTTTTTAATAGTTTCAGAAATATTTTTCATTACTGATTTTATCTTTCTTTTTAATTCTTCCCACATTTCATTACCATCATGAGTATTAGAACTGAAATTCCTGTCAATGTTATCTCTTTTTTTTACACCAATTCTTCTGCACCCTTAGTCTAGTTTCTCTGTTTTGTATATATCTATCTATCTATCTATCTATATATATATAAAATTCGGTTTTCCCTTTAATTTGTTGTCTCATGGTTTAGACAAGGACTTATCTAAATTTTCTTTTTGCCTTTCGTTTTTTTTTTTTGTTTTTTTTTTTTGCTTTGTTTTTCTTCTCTCTACAGTGGTTAACGAGCTGGAATATGACATCGTATTTAGCAAGTTCGAGTTCCAGTTGCGTTACAGCGTTCACTTTTGGATTAATGTCCCTTGGGAAAGGTATGAACCCCCTTATACTTCCATCGATTGTTCAAATAGTACTACTATTGTTGGGGGCGTCCTTTTGGTGTAAAAGTTAAAGCGCTGGACTGCGAAATCGTAGTACGTGAGTTCGAACTTCAGTCTCGCTATTACGTTCACTTTCGGACAAATACCCTAGGGAATGGTATGAACATCCTTATCCTCACATCTATGGGATATGTAGTACCACTACTATTCTTATAAATGATGCATTTGGCATTAAATAACCCGAGAACGTTGATATGTCATTAAATAACAAACATTATAAAACTGTTCTGCAAAGATGCGTTTGACAGTAAATAACCCTCGAAGGAAGCTATGCCATTAAACAAAGAAACTAAATCAAACCTCTTTAACTTCTATTTCAAGACTTCTATTATCGGATCTACTTGAACAACCCCCTCCCCCCCCCAAAAAAAGAAGAAAAATTGTCCTCCTACTGCGTTTTCTAATGCATTTGCCACTAGTTTATAAAATAAAGCCCAATATTCATTTTCTATTCTAAGATGTTGACTAACTGAATATATATGAGAAATAATCATATCCTCTGCTCAATATACCTAAGGTAAATAGAAATCTTCAGCCATTATAATATTTTCAGGTTTATCTGATGTAAAAATTTATCTAATTCAATTGTTTTTGTAGTTTATAATTGTCTTCTTTACTAAAATTTAGAGATCTGTATTTATATATTACATCCCAAAATTTCCTTTCTGAATCAGTTATTCTTAAAGCTAATGACTCAGTTTTTGCCAACCAATTCAATTTAGATATTCTTAAAGTGTTATTTACGTGAATAGCTTTTCCCCTCAAAAATCGTATTATTTTCCCAATCTTCCTGTATTAATTTGAAATTTGGTGTTGCTATTTCCGCTTCTTTTACATTTATCGCCGACAAATGTGTTTCTGCAATAAAAATTATTCTATATTTGTCAGCAATCAGTTGTGGTTCTGTTATTTTTTTCTCAACGAGTTACCGTTTGTATACACTATTTTCATATATATTTCACAGTTTTTCTATATACATTTAAATTTTCATTTATGTTGATTTTGATTATCCGTTGTTTTATTGTTAATATGTACTTTTTATTTTTCTTTCTTATCCCCGCTTCTTAACGTCTTTTTCATGTCTTAGTTTGACCATTATTTGTATGTTTCTGTTATTTATTTTCCTCCTGACGTACTGCTCTGATAATATCCTTTATGATATTTTCTTTTCTTTATTGATTAAATAAAAAGATTTTCCTTTAGATCTTCTTTTTCTTCTTCCATATTGCATATTATATTGTTAGAACAATTTGTCTGTTTTCTCAAATTAATCAAATTTCAGCATTAAATAGCCCATAAGGAGTTGATATGCATTTAAGCTAATAAACCAAACCAAACAAAACTCATTTTTGAACTGCAACATATTTAAGTTTTAGTCTACTGAATTTCAATAATGTAGAGTTTGGTAATCAATAATACCTAATACTGTCTGTTTTTATTACTTAATGTTCAGCAAGAAATAATTAGAAAAATAAAATCCTGGTATGTTTGAGATGAAAAACAATCTTTCATAAAGAATTGCTTACAGTGTACTTATTTGTGAGTGATAAATCAGTGATTATTTAGTTACAACAGGTACTGTAAGCAACCTGGGGCCAGACGAAGCAAAGCTTAGTTAATAACAAGAAGCAAAGAAATCTATAATCCTACAAGACACCTCGAGTAAGAGACGTGTCGACGAAGTAAAACAAATCAAGAAATGTAACTGGATATTCGACCAACATCTAAAGTTAATCCAGACGATAAATCAAAGTGCAGATTGTGAAATACGAAGAGATGAATCTGGGAACACTAAAGGTATTCTAAACGAAAAGGCAGAATTTGATAAAAGGTGTTGTCGAGCTCAAATTAAACAACTATGTGACATGCAGAAATAGTTATTCGAGCAAAAGAGGAAAATATCAATCACCTTCCTCCACAGAGTGATGGAAAAAAAACCTACTACCACCCTTTATAACGACTGGGTGCAAAAAACTGAGATCTGAAACTGAGAACGTCAATAAACTATCATAACTCATCAAAATAATCAAGATAACTTAATGAGGTCATCCAGAAAGAACTACGACCAAAAGGAATTTTAAAACCAGATTGAAAAATACTATTAGAATTGGATTAGGTTTTATTTGCTTGGGTTTCTTTGTTTATTTAATGACATATCAACTTACATCGGTTAATTAATGCCCAAAATATCATGAGAGAAGAATTGTAAATGTACTATTAAAGCCATATATAAGGAGATAAGGGGGTCATGTGATTCCCCAACGGTATTAGTTCTATTCATTCTTTGATGAAATTTGTGCATTGTAATATGGGTTCATGTATTTCTATTTAGTATCATAATTTTCAGACTAATCAATTAGACCAACAGATAGAATATTTACAGTAACTACCCCTCCAAGTCAAAAAGACCCGAGTGAAATAGCAACAAAAGGGTACGCCACATCCTTCAAATATTCAAAATACGAGCCTCACAACAATATTTAGCTTAGTGTCAAGACCAGGACACATTATTTTAGGGGGGAATTTTTTGCCGTTTTCAAAATAAATAGTCGTTGTAATCGAAGCCTCGTCGACTGAACTTTGTTGTATTTGAGAGAATAAAAAAATATATAGAGAAGTAGGACTAAAAATATACAAACATTAAACTGCACAGTCTAAGGAAACCCAGACGCTAAAACACAAACATTATGGAAATGCTAAAAGAAATAATGCAACAAACTGACAAAATTATTAAAATATCTTCAAGCATAGAAAAGAAAAGAAGCATTGAAATAAATTAATCTACACAAAAATTACAAAAAAACATTCCGGAAAATAGCAATCTGGAAAGAGACAAAAGCCGATCGAATCTACTGAGACCAGAAGAAATGAATTCCAACTGGTTATGTCTAGGTTATATTAGCTCATTTACACTGAACTATATATAAAAAAAAGCAAGTTCCAACTTTTCAGCGGCTTCTCGTATGATACTTTGTAATATTTAAAGCCAGACTGAACATTCAATTCAAGCGGGAAGACAGAATCCGATTGGAGCAAAACATGGGAAAAACTATAGTATCTGTGAACTACAAAAAAGCGACCCCTCAAAAAATCAAACTAACAAAAACACAAAACAAAAAGAATATTAAAATGATAAGTCCTTGTCCAAATCATAAGACAACTGAAGAACATTAAATTGTGAGGTGAAACTATTTGAAATCGTGCCAAAATCACTAGAGTCTGGATTCGATTAATTAGAAAGTCGATGAAAAACGAAGACTGTTGAGAACGTGAAGGTGCGTGGGTCAGTCTAGATACAGTGAAAAGTACTGAAGAGTGATGTGATTTCCTGCTATTTCATCTACAACGATAACCAACAAATATCTGCTTAGACATACCAATAATGAAAAGAACAGTTGGATAAAAGCTGATGAAAAAGGTGTATCGGTAAATTGGTGAGATTTTGTCAGTCTCAAGTAATAAGATTGTCAGGAAATCGCAGATAAGATTGACATAGATGTCAGCTTCTAAAACATCTGACAGAATAATCACGTACACACGCATACATGCATGTGTGTGTGTGTGTGTCAGTCTCTATATGCATTTCTTGAGATAAAAATCAAGATTGGTTTATTCAAACCTACATATTCAAAGGGTTGTAATATACATTTTGAATTTCTAAGATATTCAGGTTATATATAATTAAAACACACACACACACACACACACACACACACACACACACACACACACATATATATATATATATATATATATATATATATATATATATATTGTGAAACGGACGGAAAATTCATATGGTATACACAAGCTGAAATGTTTTCTTTAAGGTTTTTATGAATATATGGATACGTCTTTTATTCATACATTTTATACGTATTTTATTTAAGCATACTCAGGTAAAGGGTCGAAGGTGACGTTAAGGGAATCTATTTCTTATCTTTTTTGGCAACAAATGTGTGTTAACTCTGAATGCCATATCTTAAGTCGATTTAGCAATATTTCATCCGATTTTATATTGTAATCAAAAAGTACACTTATATCAATTAATTATCTTTCGAGAGAAACTGCAAAATGCACAAGCTTAATCGGTTTTTTATACTTTAAATTATATGGAAAACTACTTTCTTTTCTAAGTTGGAGCATTTTAACGCTATTGCTCAAAAAAAAAGCTCGAGACACTGTGACGTTTTTAGTGTGTACAGGGTTATATATATATATATATATATATATATATATATATATATATATATATATATCAAAGTCTCATCGGGTTTATACAATTCACTTATTGAAATCTTTTGCAAGACAAACCATTAATAATGTGTTATTGGAAGGATCCAAGGATTTCAATCTTAACTTCCCAGATAAATCACCATAATTTTTGGTGAAAAATTAAGTGGATTTTGCACAAAACTAATTTGAATTAAATTGTGTGGAATCATATGACAACAACCACATTTTTTAAAAATTAGATACGTCCCAACAATTCTATTTACATACAATAATTAATTTCATTATGATAAAATGCTCCAATCAAACCATTATTAGTCTAAAATACTCAAATGATATTTATGAGATTTGACTATTATACAGAGAGTAAGAGAAAAAAACTTTTCAAAGAGAATTTTCTCTGGATTAAAAGAGTCGATTTTCTCTGCGTTAATGGAATCTGCTCAAAGAAACTTTACACATGAATTTTCTAGAATATTTCTTCATACTAATGACACACACAAAAAAATCAACAGTAAAATTCAAATTTTTACAAGTCTGGATGCTTTTAGAAAATACTGAAAAAAATGTAAAAAAAACAAGTGGATATCTAAACGTCAAACGGTAACTCGATGCTCTTTAAACAAAAGAAACACCAAAAAAAAAAAATCAAACAAAAGAAAACAAGAAATTATTAAAAATACCTTAAACAAAAGTATTTTTAAAAAAGTAAATATTTGTATCCTGCATTGGAAGAATTGTCGGAGAAAATTCTCATATGAATTATTCGTTTCTTGTTTTCTCCAGAATCAGAGATTTTTGTTCTTAAACTCCGTTGTCAAACAATTGAGCACGTTCTTGATAGTTACCTAAGTCTCAAGAAAGCTCAAGGAGAAAGGAACAGGTGTTTCAAATTCTGTAATGGACTCTTTGGAATATTCTACGGAAACTGTTGAAAATGATTCATGACAAATTGCAATTAATTTAAAGTCAATCTGACAAGGACAAAAAGCATCGTGGAGATGAAGATAGATTTAAAGTGCGGGCCATTTTTAGCAATGAGTCAAGTAAAAGGTGCAGTAAGGAGTTTCTGGCATTTTTCTATAAAATAGTGAATCGTGAAATTTAATATATTAAATAATTCAAAAAATAAATTAAAGCTATTTCTTAGGTAGACACATTATATGTTACATATTAGATAAGCGAAATCCATTATTGTCAGAGAGTGTAACATTCGAATTTCGATATAACCGTTAGAACAGTTGAAAAGAAACCAGAAGTCAACTCGGTTTGATTGACACATACTGAACTTTGGTGTAGTTGAAAGCATAATTGTCATTGTAGAATTACAGTTAGGTGACTAAAATACTAGTAATTAAAAAATAGATTACGACTTTAAATTGATTATTCGAGATCAATAGAAGTGATCAGACGTGATTTTCTACTTGTAGCACGACGCTCCTGATTCAGTCAATAATCTAGATGAATGAATAAAGTTATTTGTACACACGAAAATAGACTTTGCATTTGTTATTCATCCAGGTGCAGAGTATAGAGCGTCTAATGAAGAAGATGGAATAAGATGGTGGCGATAAGAAATAGCCGGCCATAAAGAACATGGAAGAAAGTTTGGGTGAAAGAAGAACAAGATAGCAATCCAACAAAAAGAAGATTTATCTCGCACGAATTTGTGAAGTTTAATGATACCAACTAGTCATGTAGTTTTTTAAAATAAATATTGAGTTTAATCAATGTTTGTTTGTTTGCTGGTTTGTTTGTTTGGGTTTTATGGTATATCAACATTTGCTGGTTATTCAATGCCAAGTCCATTTTTATACAAACATAACAGTTCTATTTCAAACAATTCAGTTTAGCATAAGTACAGAAGTTAATTTATAAAACATTTCTATTTCGAACAATTCTGTTTTGTGTAAGTATAGTTTTTGTTTACACACACTTAAAAGTCAAAACAGTTCTATTTCAAACAATTCAGTTTGGCATAAGTATACGGTTAAATATCAAAACAGTCCTATTACAATTAGTTCAGTTTAGCATGATTAAACTGCTTAGTTCTATTTGACCCATAAATAGGACAATATCAGGTGCTACCACTCCGGGAGCGATGGCAATGAAGGCGTACACAGCGTTCCTCCAAGCTCTAGCATTACTGGAACCTCACCATCTGATTGTTTAGTGTCATACAGGACACTCGTTGTGGGGGGGGGGTCTTACCCCTCTGCAGAGAAGCAGTCAGTGTATTCTAAATCCCAAGCCGACTGGATAAGAGTTAAATTGATGTATATCGTGACCACGTGACTGTGGCTGTTAAGTGTTTTGCGATAAAACGAAGAGGGATGGACAAATTTGAATTGATTTTAAAGTTAATTAGGTAAAAAAATAATGTTAATTTCTGCAGATGAGAAGAACAGTAAAAAGAAATTCATGACTTGACAGTTGTGAAAATGAAAATGAAAATGAAAGGAATGTTACATACTAGATTGATGAAATTTATCATTGATGAATGGATCATCATCATCATTGAACAAAGAATGGAAGGCCTGGACAATCATCAGCCATCATCGGGTTGGTGAGGTTTATCAAATATTTGAATAAATAGATTATCACCCATGACAGACATAATATTGTTAACATGCTTAGAGCATTTTCGTCTTATTTTTTCATCAAACTGACAGTAGAGTGTTCTGCAACTCCCCACTTCCCCCTCTCTCTCTCTTTTCACCCTCTGTTCCTTTCATTCATTGCTCCTAAAAGGTCTTCTAGATTTCATTCAGTGTCAACACAGACCTGATGTTAGTAAGGTTTTGCTGACCTAACAACAGTGGCGAATCCATCGAAGAACGTCACTTATGAGTTAGTCCTTATTTATTCAGCAGTGCTTCGCATCTCTTACTCGTCTTACTTAGATGAGTTGTGAGATGGGAGGTAAGTGGCTTTACAGATCCTTTTTTGTATGTTGTTGCTTCTAGTATTTGGTCAAAACAGATTTCTAGTGTTTAAAACGAGAAGGGTTCTTCCCTTGCAAGCCTTTGAATTGAGTAGACAAGTTCAGATTCTTGTACAGCAATATCTCATCTACTGAAAGGGATATCAACATACACCAAGTAAAGATGTGGAATACTTTTGACAAGTTGTCGATCATATCGAAATCTGATCTCTCTGATAATATAGAATGGGATTTATTCCAAGTTGTGCCTGTGTCAATACAATCCTATGGATGCACGACCTGGATGCAAACGAAAGGCGTGGATAAAAGCCAAAAGAAACTTACAGAAGAATGCTAATTTTTTTTATCAGTAAATGAAGGATAAGGTGCAAAACAATTTATTTAATAGACCTTTAGTTTACACAAGTTAAATAAAAAAATGAACACAGATTTCAGATGAAAATCTGTAAACCAGATGTTAGAGCCAGAATTCAACAAGGTAGTCCTTGTGTTGGTTACATTAGCAGTAACCTTATTAAAATCTCAACAGCCTTTACGTCACAGTTAATGAAACTACATTGGCTCATAAAACTCCTCTGAAGGTCCCATGCATCCTCGAGCTTTGGATTTATTTAACTCAGGTTTTCACCGATTGAAACCCAGATAGAGGGTAATTAATATGCTTACAAATTTTGAACTATAATCTTCATCTTAGTTAGGGTGTCCTCGTGGTGTAATGGTTAAAGCGATGGCCTGCAGAATCGTAGTAAGCAAGTTCGTACTCCAGTCGCGCTATTACGTCCACTTTTAGGTAAATACCCTTGGGAAAGGTATGAACCCCCATATCCTCCCAGCTATGGGTTAGATTGTACCACTACTGTTCTTCTAGAAGAATGGCTTTGGCATTAAACAACCTACAAAGTTTGATATGCCATTAAAGAAAGAAACCAAACCAAACCTTTAAATGAAACCTTCAAACTTTATAATGAAGTTTGCCAATCAGTAAATTATTTTCACCATTCCACTTGGATCCCAAAACGAACTGTTCTTGTTCGTACTGTACACAACACAGACACTCCAGTCTTAGCACCTGCAATGTTAACTCCACTGGGACAATAAAAGTTGTTTACAATGCATCGTTTCTTTTAGAAAAAAAGGTGTCAGCCTTATATGATAACATAATGTGCCTGAAAAAAAAAAGAAAAAGTTTGAAGCCAATGACTTGTTGGAAAGTTTATTGAGTAAACTGGGAAATGAAAGGTAAACTATCTTACATTAAATCTTAAAAGTATTCAGGAAAATAACTATTAGCAGAAAGAAGTAAAACACTTTAGAAGTACAGAATAAACTAAAATTTATTTACAAGGATAGTTGGCGTTGCTCGGAAGAAAAGTTAGCCTGTCTCTACGAGTATGTAATGTCCGATTTTTGAGTATATTCTATAAATGAAAAGAAACAAACGAAAAACAAAAAGCAAAAAAAAAAAAAGTTTTGCCTGTAGAAATATTAAACCATTATAAGAACTTCCACTACAACCTTGAACCTCATTCCATCTGTCAACAAACAAATAGATTTTACGCTTTTAAGATACTTTAGGTTTTGAGACAACGTTTATACTAAAGTTAAACCTCATCTCTTGATATCAACACGAGATCATCCAAATGTTTCTGTAATTCCCTAAGCAAGTGATAATCAGAAAGAGAATGTTTAGGAAAATATGGAGGATGAAGCAATTTTTTTAGTTGAGCTGTGTGAGGACGGACATCGTAATGAACGATGACTTCTTTTCTGTTGACTCAGGAGGGACGTTTTTGTTCAAAGCTATTTTCAAATCATGAACTTGATTGCAATAGAGATCAGAAGTGATTGGTTATTGTCTTTGCAATTCGTAATGGACAATTGCATGAATATTCCACCATTTGCTGACTATGATCCTCCCTGGAGAAAGTTCACCTCTATCGCTTAGCGATTCTGTTTCGTCAAATGATCTACTAACGATGGCGTTTACCGTTACAATAAAGGGTCCACTACACATCACCAGTAACAAGCCTGTTTAAAAACAGTATCTGACGGTGTAAACAACGACACACAATAAGCGATTACAGAATCTTTTGAATGGTGTTAGGTTGACACCAAAAGATGAGGTTGAACACAAATTGGTCGCATATTTTGTATCAAAATCTAAAGTATGTTTACAAACGTGGCTTATTGACTGATAAAATGAGGTTTTTGGAACCAATGGAGGTTATTTTAAAGCTTAAATATTTTTATAGCCATCAGTATTTCATTTATGACATATACTATAAAATCGGCTGGAGAAGAAGCTAGACGGCAGGTACACAAAAATGTTGCGAGCAATATTGAACAAGTTCTGGCCTCAACACCCAACAAGACACCAACTATACGGCTACCTGCCTCCCATCACGAAAACTATCCAAGTTAGATGAACCACACATGCAGGACACTGCTGGAGAAGCAAGGACGAGCCCATAATTGATGTACTCCTATAGACCCGCACATATGCCCAAGCAAAAGCAGGACGACCAGCTCGAACATACATACAGCAGCTATGTGAGGATACGGGATGTAGCCCTGAAGACCTGCCAGAGGCGATGAACGATAGGGGAAAGTGGCAAGAGAGGGTCAGGGATATCCGTGCTAGCGGCACGACATGATGATGATAATTAAATCGGACATTACATTCGTTCCATCCTGATATATGAATAAATATATGGATTAAATAACCAACATAATGAAAAAGAAGAAAACTAACTTGGGTGTGTATTTACATATTCTTTACGACATTTATGACACAATTTTTATGTTTATTTATTCAAGTTTATACATTCATTATGTTTATTTATTTGTATTTATATATTCATTATTTTTATTTATCTATATTTACATATTTATTATGATGTTTCCCTCTGTACGACCGAAAACAGTTAATGATTTACAAAAAAAAAAAAAAAAAAAATTGTGGAATGATTTGACAAAAGATTCTCAACATATTTCCTAAAATTTAGAATAAGTTCCAAATAATTTTTTTGCTGAAATCGTACAGACAGCAACGCCATCACAAACATATAAGGATTGTATTATAAAACTTTAAAAATAATGATAAATCACTTGTATTTATTTGCATGTTTCGATTTTTCAAATTTATTTCAATCTTTTTTTTATTTGTTTTTAGTATTATTATCGTTATTTTGTATTCTTACTAGACTCTAGAATTCATTCAACGATATATTTACTCAATCCTAAAATCTCCGGTATGAGTTTTTCGACGTTACATCTCGTCTATCACAAATATATGACCTTTCATATCAACTACCAAATAAACTCGCATATAATTTAATCTGGTGTATAAGTTGAGCCACAAAATCATGAAAAAATTAAGTTTAAGCTTATACTTGATATTATAAATATAAATAATACAACTCATATATATGCCAACGTCAATTTTTTGCTACAAGAATAGGCTATCGAAATTCGACTTACGCACCAGTATACAGGTAACTTTAGATTACTTCGACATATATACGAGTATATACGTTAACAATAAATTATTTCTTTAAACCAACGTTGTTGCATTAATTTACTTGGATTTTACTTTTATTTTTTAAGCTAAAACTTTTAAATTCTAACTCGACTCAAAAACTTTTACCACAATAATGTGAAACTACCGACAACTTTTAAAAATTTGAAAGTAAAGCAGAGCAATTTATAATAAATTAATCACTGTTTTATCGTTGAGTATATAATGCGTCTTACAAATCAGCTAGTTATTTAATGAAATTTATTCATGGACTGCTTTGAAACCCATGGAATTTGAAGTTAATGGATAATGCACAGTCCGTTAGTTTTTATCACGATGAACGAACATGTTCGTATTTTATTCAAAATCTCATTTTATTGACAAAGCTACTGACTATCTATTAGTCACTTTTTATTATTATCTACTCCTCTAGAGTTTTTCACATCAGTATTAGCTGATGGTTTTTCACTGGAGTTTGAGTGACAGCAAGTCTCCTCAAGTCTCCAGGACTCGTCTCAGTATTCTGGCCGTCCTCAGCAATGCTGTCGTTTGGATAGTCTCTACCCGTCCGCCAACTTCCAAGTCCTCCAGGCCATTTAATAATCCTTTAGTTATTGTGCCTAACGCACCAATCACAACTGGCACAATCGTTACTTTCATGTTCCACAGTTTTTTCAATTCATTATTATTATTATTGTTATTATTATTATTATTATTATTACTTTTTCATCTTTATTTTCGGTTTCTTACTATCCTTCACGGAGTCTTTACCCAAGACCTAGCCAGAGGGAAATTAGTGATTATATTTATGGTTTTTTCTGCCTTTTCTGAGTGATATTTTTCAATCACATTCATTATACTCTAAGACGATCATCAGTTTTGCAAAGTGTGTTTTTTGCATTTCATATAGGCTTGGACTTTCAGCTATCTTGTTAATGTATTTATCTCTTTCTTAATCATACTCAGAGCTCCCACTATAACAGGCACTAAGGTGCCTCATGTTTTAAATTTATTTTCCAGGTTTATTTTATTATATTGTTTGACTGACTTGTTATTATCTGTTGGCACTGACATATCAATCATCATCATTATTATTTTTATTGTTGTTATTATTACTCGATGCGATTTTTTCAAACTAGCGTTAGCTAATGGTCTTCCATTGGAAACTAAGTGACAGTATGTCTACAGGACTTTTCTCAGTATTCTAGCCGATCACAACAGTGCGGCAGTTTGGATGGTTTCGGCTTGTCCTCCGACTTCTTGCTCTTCCAAACCCCTTACCAAGCAGTTGGGAACCATTCCAAGAACACCAATTACAACTGGTATTTCTATCACCATCATGTTCCCCATTTTTTAATCCTCTGAAAAGGTCCAAGTGCTTGTCTATCTTTTCGTTTCTTTTTATTTTCATACAGCGGTTCACCGGAATGGCAAAATCAAAAGGTTCTCTTACATTTGTTAATTATCACTAGGTTTGGCCGGAATCAAGTCATCTGTGAGTATATCAAAATTCCAGCGAATTTTGTGTGTCTCATTATCCAGGACAGATTCTGGTTTGTGCATATACCATTTGGTGGTATGGTTAAATTTCACTTGCTTGCACAATTCCCAGTGTATCCCTTTTCCTACCCAGACGTGTCTAGTCTTTTAATATTTCTCAGCTAGTTTGCTACATTCCCTTATTATTTTTCACTCTTTGAAAGTTTATCACATCAACAATAGCTGATGGTCTTTTACTGGAATCTAAGTGACAACAAGTCTCCTCAAGTCACCATGACTCTTTTTGGTATTCTGGTCGATCTCACTAATGCAAAAGTTTGGATATTCTCCACTCGTCCTCCTATTTTAAAGTCCTCCAGTCCCTTTATTAATCCTTTGGTAACCAAGAGCACCAATTACAATTGGTACAAACGTCACTTTCATGTTCCACAGCTTCTTCAATTCCCTAGTAAGAAAGGTTCAGATACTTCTTCTTCTTTTCACTTTCAGTTAATTATACTCTGTGGTCAACCAGACCACAATTTTGAAAGTTCTTTTTGTCTTCTCGATTATTATAATGTCTGGTCTTTTGGCTGAGATTAAGTTATCCGTCTGAATGTCAAAATCCCAAAGAAGTTTGTGTCTCATTCTCCAGGACAGATGTTGAGTTGTGCATATACCACTTTTTAATATGGTCAAATTTAAATTTCTTGCGCAATTCTCAGTTGATTTTTTGCCCACCCAGTCATGTCTTGTCATATACTCTTTCTGTGCTAATATGCTGAATTCGCTTATTATGTGATTGATGGTTTCGTCTCTATCACCTCATAACCTACATTTACCGTTGTATTGATGTCTATTGTCATTATCATATCGCGCTGGTAGCACGGATATCCCTGACCCTCTCTCGCTACTCCTCCCTATCGTTCATCGCCCTAGGTAGGTTTTCAGGACAACATCCTGTATCCTCACATAGCTGCTGAATGTACGTTCGAGCTGGTCGTCCTGCTTTTGCGCGGCCATGTGTGGGGATCCATAAGAGTACATCTCTTATGAGTTCATCCCTGCTTCTCCAGCAGTGTCCTGCATGTCTGGTTCGTCTAACTTCGATAGTTTTCGTGATAGGGGGTAGGTGGCCGTACAGTTGGTGTCTTGTTAGGTGTTGCTGCCAGGACTTGTTCAGGATTGCACGCAGCATTCTTGTGTAATTGCCATCTAGCTTCTTCTCCAGTAGTTTTGTTAGCGTCCATGTAGTGCATCCATATAGCAGTATCGATGTGACCGCTGCTTGGAAGAAACTGCGTTTCATTTTATCGGTTAGGTCTGATTTCCATATAATCGATAGCTTATTGATAGCTGTCCATGCTTTCGTTAACCTCGTTTCGATGTCCTTTTCGGTTGATTCGACGCTGCTTCCTAGGTACGTGAATTTGTCTACCAGTTTAAGTGGGGTTCCTTCTAGAGTGGAGATGTCCCCCGTTTGGTTATAGCACATATATTCCGTTCTGTGTGCATTAACATAGAGGCCTATGCTTGCTGCTGCTCGTTCCAAACTATGCAGAAGTGTTTCGGCTTGGTAAGGGGTATTTGCCAGTATCGCTATGTCATCGGTTTAGTCGGCATCGGTAATTGTTGTTGCAGGGTATCTTCTGCTACTTTTCTTCGTCAGTTCGAAGCCATTTTCTTTGATTTTGTCGATCGATGTTCTAAGTACGTAGTCTAGACAAATGATAAAGAGGTACGGGGCCAGCGTATCCCCTTGTAATACTCCTTCTACAATGTCAAAGTATTCTGTGTCTCCATCCGGTGATCGTACTTATACTTTAGTGTTTCTATAGAGAATCGTTATTGCCGCTACGGTTTCTTTAGGTATGCCGTACGCTAGTAGGATTTGTTCCATCTTTCCTCTGTGAATGGAGTCGAAAGCCTTGGTAAAGTCGACAAATATTAATGTCGCTTGTAGGTTCTTTGCCCGTACACCTTCGAGGATTCTGCGGATGGTTAATATTTGTGAGGTCGTGGATCTATTTCTTCGGAAGCCATTTTGGTTTTTTCTAGGTATGTTGTCGATTTTGGGTTCTATTCGGTTTCGTATTAGGGCGTTGTAGATTTTGGCAGCTATGGATGTAAGTGTTATGCCTCGGTAGTTTTTGGCTAATCTGAGGTCCCCCTTTTTAGGGAAGGGGAGTATGCATCCCTTCATCCATCTATCTATCGGATTTTGATTGTATACTGCGTTGCAGTGTCGGAGCAGTATGTCATCGAATTGTCTGGTCTTCCATACTTCCGGGGGAATTTCGTCCAGCCCTGCAGCTTTCTTATTTTTAATTTTTCTGAGAACCGAGTCGAGTTCTTCTTGTGTGAACGGTCCTAGTTTAATGTCTAATTGTTTGCTAATTATTCTGGTGATTGGTTCATGCGTTATTTTTGGTGGGTTTCCAAGTAAGTTTTCGATGTGCTGTTTCCACAGTTTTATTCTTTCTTGTTGGTTTGCTGCTTTAAGTTTTGCTTTGGCTGTGTTCTTTCTTCTGCTCACTTCGTTTATTGTTTGCTAGGCTATTCTAGATTGTCTATCTTCCACCGAGTCTCTAATCTTATCTATCTGATTTTGAATGTATTCTGTCTGTTCCTTTATATATATGCCTGCTAATTGATATTGTGCCGTTTTTAGTTTTAAGGCATTTGTGTTTGTTGGGTTTTTTCGATAGTTTTTGGAGGCTGTTTTCACTAGTGCACGTTTTTCTCTCACCGCTAAAGTTTCCCATGGGACTCTATATTTAGTTTTAATTTTTGTTGGGATGTATTTTGCTGCTGCCTCGAGGTGTGCATTGACGAAATTTTCGTATTCGTCGTTTGGTGTACTTTTTTTCCGTTTTTTCTTGTAGTGTTTCGAATCTGTTTCTTAATTCTAATACGTATTTATCTCTTATATCTTTGTTGTTTAATAGGGCCCAGTCATAGTGTTTGGTGGTCGCTGTTCGTTTGGCGTTTTTTCGTAGGCTTAACCGTATTTTAGCCGTGACTATTCGGTGATCAGTGGACACACCCTCAAAAGAGGAGTATGCCTCGCAATTCAGTGCACTATTTTTCCATTTCTTGTTTATAAGGACGTAGTCTATCTGAGCTTTAGTATTGTTTGCGTACGTGTATGTCCATAGTTTGCCCTCTCTTTTTTGGTAGTTTGTATTGAGGCATGCTAATCTATTTTCTATCATGAAATCTGTTAGATGTTGCCCATTCCTATTTGACGTGTTGTGGAGACTGTATTTGTTGTTTCCGTTTTTCCCGATTTGGGCCTTCATGTCTCCGCCAATGATTAACATGTTGTGTTTCGGGATGATACGCACTAATGAGGATAACTCATCATAGAAGGTGACTAGTTGAGTTTCTTCACTAACATTGGTGGGGCTGTAGCATGAGATGATTGTTGCTCTGGGGTTTCCGTTAAATGTAGCTGGCATCATTCTAGGTTGTATTTTTTCAACGCTATTAAGCGTTTTTAATGCTATTGTATTGATGGTCTATTTGTTTAAGTTCTTCTCTGGTCAACTTTAAGAATCGTCTCGAATATCTAACGAGGAGTATAGACCAGGTATTTATTCTTTTTATAAGGTTTCTGCAATATAGTTTTGTCTCGAGTAGCTTTCTGGTTCTCTTTAAATATTCTTTCTTAATTTTTTCTTTCATCACCTCTTGTTTGATAGTGTATGCCTCCAGTATTCCCAAATATTTTTTAGGTTTCCTTTTCTCTGTGCGTTTGTCTTGATTTGGTAGTTCTATTCCGTCCGTAAGGTGCCGTTTGCCGCTTTTCATTACTAGTATGGCACATTTTTTATGCCAAATTCCATTCATGTCCTGACTGTATATTCACTTTTGGCAAAAAGGTTGATGTCGTCCATATACATTAGGTGATTTATCTTTTCCTGCAATTTAGTAATTTAGTAATTTTGTATCCGGCTGAGCATTTTCTGAGTATGTGGTTGAGTGGCATCGTCTCAATTGTAAATAGTAATGGTGATAGTGCATCTCCTTTGAATATACCTCTTTGGATCTTTGCTTCAGCTAAGCTTTTCCCCCCTGCTGTCAATTTCACTCTCCAGGTTTTTATGCTTTTTTCGATAGAGTTCATGACTTCCTCTGATTATTATTATTATTATTATTATTATTATTATTATCCCTCGCAGGTTTTTCACTCGAGCGTTAGCTGCTGGGCTTTAACTAGAGTCTGAATGAGAGCAAATTTCCTCAGGTCTTTAGGACGCTTTTCCTGGTTGTTTTTGCGTTACTTTTGTTTTTGCTGATATTGGTGTTTGTAATTGATCTCTCTTCAGTTTTGTTTGTGTATTCTTCGAGTCTCCAAGTTGCTGTATCTGCACAATACTCAATGCTTGTGATTCCTCTACCGAGTTCTGTTCTTGTAACATAGAATGTATCTGCATCATCTCTTGGGTGTAATTCTTTGCGCTACCATCATCAATTTTCTTGTGCTGCAGTCTATGTTTCTGAGTTCCTTTTACGTTGTTTAAGAAGAGTTTGAAGCATTCTAACATAAACACATCCCATTTAGGTTTCTGCCGTAGGGTTTGTTTTCAGCAGTTACTATAAAAAAAAAAAGATTTCCTTTGTCTTTGCTTGATAGTTTCTGTTCTTGGTATTACCAGAAAGTTATAGCTTTCTTTTTTTACACAAGAATTCTGATGCTTTCCTCATTGAGTAGTTCTATTCCTTCAGTTGAATCTCCTTTCCCTTTGTTCATCATATAAATTACATATTTCCCAATTACTATTTTGATTCCTTTGCCTTAGCTGAATGTTCTAACAATCTATTCAAGGCTTTTTAAAGCTTTACAAAAATCAAGACATTATCAAATAGATCATCGAGTGTTTTCATTCTAATACTATCTGGTAATCACCAATAAAGTTTGAATGATAGCAAATTTGAACTCTTCTCAAATTCTTGCTGCTCTCAGAAGTGATATAGTCTGAATGGTTTCAGTACTTCCTCGGATCAACAGCACTTCTCATTTTCACAGGTTGTTGGAAATTCTTTGGATCAATGACATTCAGAAGCACCATTTTATGAAGGATTAAATGGTGGATGGAAATGTTTTTCTGTTAATTCTGAACTATCATATTAAACGAGACCCCAAAGAAGAAGCAACTCACAGAATTCACAAATTAAAAGGAAATAAGATATAACCACTGTACTGTCTAAAATCGGTTCAAGCGTTTCAACTATAGAGTCTTGTTCCTTAAAAAATATTCCAGAAGTTGACGGCAATGAAGACCTAATGAGACTTTCTGCCTCTAAAAAATCCAGTTAAAAAAACACTTGTGTTAGCTGGTATGAAAAACTCGTATGGAGTAAAATAGTAATGTTTTCTTTATTAAATATACAAATTTAAAAAAAAGCCTGGAATAAGAGTAGCCATATTTTTGCCTAAACAAATCTATGCAACTCACACACACACACACACACACACACACACACAATTTGAGCTGATATGTAGGGGGTGCATCCGATAAGTTTCCAGAGTTTTTTCGTATGGACATTTGAATTGTTGTAGACTCTTGAAAGTTCACTGTTATTGCTAAACATCTTATGAGATGACTGACAAATTTTTTATGATTTCAGGTTCAAATGAACAGCTACAGCAGCAATTGGAATACCTCCTACTAAAGCCTGATTTTCACTGCTTGTGAAGTTCAAAAATGCAATCTGACACGTTAGAAGAACGATATGCAATAGAATTCTGTTTTAAATGTGGAAAAAATGCCGGAGAAACGTATGGAATGCTTCAGACTGCTTTTCGACAATCTTGCACGAATCGAGCATCAGTTTTTGAGTAGCATAAGAGATTCAAGGAAGGCAGGGAGTCTGTGAGGGATGATGAGAGGTGTGGAAGGAGTAAGGAAGTCAATTCACCAGAGTTGATTGGCGAAAGGGTTAGGGTTAGGGTTACTCTGTTGAGGTTTTAAGGGAGTTCAGCAAGAGATTCGGTCGGAAGAGGCCAGCACTCTTCAAATCGGGTCAGTGACATTTCCAGCAGGACAATATACCAGTCCACAACTTCATTCTTATCACAGACAATTTGACAAAGATGGGCATCAAGACAGTTCCTCACCCACCCATATAGTCCAGACCTTGCTCCCTATCTATCCAACCAACTTTGCTCTCTCCAATTCAACTTTATTTTATCCTTTCTCTCTATATCAATGTCGCTTTGATAAATATGGAGCAAGAATAATAATTTTATAATTTTTGTTTGGATTAGATCACGTTTGTTATCACGTTTGGTTTTTATTGAGAGTTTCATATTTCTACCGAGCAAAGTAAAAATGTTCACAAATGACTTCATTTTAAACAGGGAAGAATGAATGAAAAGTCAAAGGGATGAATCCCAATGTTTGTTTGTTTGTTTTTTTACTAATCTCGTTGAAATCAGTTTTATGGGAAAGACTGGATTTTCATATCTACTTCAGAGTTAGTCGATTGCGGTGATTTTTTTATAGTTGCATATGCCGAAAATCCTGTTTACTGAGAAGAGAGAATTACTTTACTAGCCTGTTCTATTAACTGTAGATAGTCTTCTTTTATAGAACACTTTGAAAGTGTCAGTCTTTTAAATGCTATTTATAAAGTAGAATGTAAAGTCAATTAATTTTTCATATTCCACTGCTTTAAAATTCTCTGTACTTCCTTACACATTGAATACATCTCTAATTCAAGCTGAACAACTCCAGGGAAAAAAATATAGAATTTGTGTACCTAGATTAAGTCCTTTGTTTTTTAAAAATTCATTTAGCAGGGAATAAAGCCACAACTGTTAAGGTGCAAACTTCTTTTTATTCAACAACTGAACATTACCCAAAAATGTATCTCAAATTAGATTAAAGTGTTTGAATAACTGTGTCATTTTCCCAAAGCATGCGTAGAAAATATGTTTGAATGACTTTATAAAAAAGTTGGCGACCATAGTAAATGGCGACCAGAAGGCTCTCATTTCAACATCTACCACACCGAGGTGTAAGGGAAGGGCTCTACTCCTTTCCCTGGATTACTTCACTTTACCCTTGATACGCACCTTATATCACTGAGTGTTAAGTAAGGAGGTATCAAGTGCCATTTTTTGAGTCTTTGGTATGACGCGACCCGGGATTAAACCCAGGTCTCCCGGACTATTAGTGAACACTCTACCCACTAGGCTAATTTGATTTTGTAATTTATATTAAAAAGAAAATTATATATATATAACGCTAACAAAACGGCTGGAAAAGAAGCTAGACAGCAATTACATAAGAATGCTGCGAGCAATATTGAAAAAGTCCTGGCAGAAACACCCCTTAAAGCACCAACTATACCTGCCTCCCATCACGAAAATCATCCAAGTTAGACGAACCAGACATGCAGGACATTGCTGGAGAAGCAGGGGCGAGCTCATAAGTGATGTACTCCTATGGACCCACACATATGGCCAAGCAAGGGCAGGACGACCAGCTCGAACATACATACAGCAGCTAGGTGAGGATACGAGATGTAACCCTGAGGACCTGCCAGAGGTGATGAACGATAGAGAGATGTGGTGAGAGAGGGTCAAGAATATCCGTGCTAACGGAGATGATACATATATATATATATATATATATATATATATTCATCCACAGACAGATCTATTTCGTTCTATCAGAACTCATCAGTGTGGCTAGACATATTAGCTTCCTGCAGCTGGGATCGAAACCCGGTTGACTAAAACGCCAATCCAAGCCTCTAACCCTTCAGACACCAGGAACCAGTTGCAGCGAAGTAAATTTTAAACGGTTATAAATCATAATTACTATAGTTTACATACATCTGTTTAACGGCTACCGAGACCTCAATTCATATATGAAGAGACTTGCAATAAACGCTATATATATATATATATATATATATATATATATATATATATATATATATGACTTGGTAAATTAGTTTCAGAAAAGTTTCCATAGATTGTTATTGATTCATTCATTTTTCCTATAACCATATCAAATCTTTGAATGATTAATAGATTGGTTGGTTTTAATGTCTTGTCAACTCATGTTGTATTATTTTATGCCTACAGGTTACAGAATTGCTTTCATTGTCCGTGGTTTTCCAGCCTAGATATGCGAATCGATCTCCAGTTAAAAGAAAGCTCTTGCAGACCTCAAGAATGGCTCTGACATAAATTTTATGGGCTACAATGTGTCTACGGCTCACTCTTAAAGAACCGCTGTCCTAGAAGTTTGTATTCTTTATCACACACTGTGTAGATCTAAGTTATTAGGAGCCATGTTTTGAAAGCGAGGTTTCCGAGATGGAGCCTAGCTTTAATTCATGTCCTTGTTCTTATAGACCAGGTTCTTACTGGAAAATTGATTGATATCGAAGCAAACATTGCATAAACGTCTCTCTCCATGTCTTCCCTTACAAACGCCGGGTGAAATTAATTTAAATCATCGCAAACTTATTTGTGGATTGCTTTTACGAACACAGGTCGATTATACCGCGAGGCTATCGGTACTTTGTAGTTCTCTGACACCGTGTTAAAAGCTTGCCTGGATAGAGATGGCACAAGTCTTTCTGGACATGTCAGATATATTAAGAGCCCGTAGCCTAACGAAGCAAATTGAATAAATAGCTCATATAATGGTTTCGTAGACATTTGTATTATTGTCTTTATATCAGACGGGAAAATTCAATTTTGGTAATTTTATCAGAGGAATTGGATTTTAGAAAACTTTCTTGGATATAATACGATAGATGAATGGTAAGTTTGAGCATAATTCATAAACATTTTTAATTACATGGAGCAATGTGAAAGTGAATAAAGAGATAAACATAACTGAACAGAAATACCGAAGTGAAGGTTCTATAGCAATATTCTGACTAGCGGAGGTCGCCTGGTGTATTGTAATGGTTAACGTGCTGGGATAGAAAACTATTGATAGTAAATTTGGTTCTCAGCATGAACCTTATACTTACAGTCTCGGGTTAATCTAAGCTACGCTTAGTTTTAGAGGGCGTCTTACCAGGTGTAATGATTAATCTAGTCTTGCAAACCATTGTTAGTGAGTTTGATTATCACAGAGTGTATCATATTTCTCTTCTTGTGTCTAGTTAAATTTTGTGAATGATGAATTTTAGTAAAATTTATCTATGTATTTATATATCCAAACTCTCCACTAATGACAAGATGCAACACAAGGTCAATCTATTAAAGCTGATTCGATTTCCTGAGTTTTTTTCTCATTGATTGGTTGCCTAAACAAAGTTAAATAACTTAGTGAATCCTACTATTTCTCACTAGATGGAGGAACATATGAATTTATATCTTTCCCGAGAGAATTAATACAAAGGGAAAGGCAATCATCCTCGTCCAAGACTCGAACTCGAGTTGCTGATTCCATTTCCTACGATGATAACCGTTGCGCTGGGCGCATCTCCTTAAATGTATCCTTAAATGCTTCTTTTACACATCGCTGAAAATCTAAAACATCAGAAACCATGTATTCGTGTATATAAGTCGATTGTGTTTATTTAACCGACCCATATTATATGGTCATAAAATGATCAGCTTATTAAATTAGATTTAGACATGTTGTTTCTAGTTTCCGTTTGTTTAAATTTCGACGTAACAGATTTATTACTCGTGTATAGGTTGACAATTATCTTTTTGTCTCAGAATGATTCGTTGATTGATTTTATTAGCATGGCAATCTGTTTAGGATTATTTTATGCATCTAGGTTAGGGGATATCATTCATTGTTTGTTTATAGTTACATTTTTTGTATAGTTATTTCTTAAGAATTTTTGTTTGCATACGGTCCTTTAGGACAGGAATTAGATTTCTTTGACCCAGATCTGAGACCTTAATTAGTACTTTCACTCCGTGGCAGAGTGGGCCTTGGAGTAATAGTAATAAAGACGTGTTCCACCTTTTTCAGAATTCCTCATCAGATGCAGTTTAGCGTGATAATCAAGAAACCCTTTTTTGTGGGGGTCACCTCTTTATAGGAGATGCATTCAGTATATTCTAATCCTTCCCTAGAGGTGAAGCCTCCGAATGATGTCCTCAGAACGGTCTCTTCCTGAGTATTTACGATACTTAGAAGAGTTTAGTCACCAAATTTTTGTGAAATTTGTCAGTACATTTTTTTCGCCATCGTAAAACTAAAAAAAGAAAAGTAAGTACGGTATGGTCGTCCTTTTATTTATTAAAACGAAAAAAAAAATCTATGAGATTAGTTTTGGAAGTAAATGATCGCTTTTTGTTCATCCTATTTGTTTGAATTTCAACCCTGTGAAATTATTTTACTCCGATAGGGCCCCAAAGATAAAGTTGAGTTGATGAAAAATACAAGACGCAAGAAGCGTAAATTGATAAAATGAAAGACTATGCATAAATTTTTAATGAAAGATTCGTAAGAGGTTGTTATTCTCTCGGGCTTTTCGCATACTGAGCAATGCTTTTAGACCATTGTTGTATGTTTGGTTGCCTTATGTTTTTAAGCTTGTAGAAAACTAAACTTTGATCAGTGAATTACAATGAGATGATATTCTCGAGAAAGCCTCGTGTTTTTAGTAAATCGCTAGATATTTTCTTCTTTCTTTGTTTGGGTAAGATACTAAACCGCATCTAGGAAAGAAATTCTGGAGGTCTTGGGAGTGTCAAGTCATTCTAACAAAATCATGGAGGATGGATTATCATGTATCGGGATAATTCTTTGGAAAGACCAGGGGAATTTTTATGAAGAAAAGGAAATCACTTTTGTGAAATATTGAAGAACAATTTGAAAATGTCTGTTTGAAATCTGAAAGTGAAACGTGATTATATTTACCAACCCCTCCGCTCGGGCAGGATATGACACAAGGTCAGTTGATAAGCGGAGTTTAACAGGTTTCAATTCAGAGTTTTCCTTCTCCTAGACTAGTTGCCTCACCAAGGCTGAAGAACCTAGTCTGCCCTACTATTTACCCATAGCTGGAGGGAGAATATTTTCGATTCATACCTTTCCCAAGGGTATTAGTGCTATGTGAAATGCAATCAGTCTCGTCCAGGATTTGAACTCGTGTCACCGTGTCCATATCCTGCGACGCTAACCATTACACCACGGGCACCTCCAAAAGTGAAACGTGATGGAGCTTTATATATGTGTTCAGAGATCCAAAACATACGTCTAAATGGATCAAGAAATATCTTCTGGAAAGATTGATTTTGAAAAAAACTTCTTTTTGGTAAAATACGTTTTGTGCATATACATTGTCAAATTGGTCAAACTTTATTCTCTCGCACATTTCTCCGTGTATCATCTTTTGTTATATTTTGCAAAGTTGAAAGCGACTAGTTGTTAACCACACAAAATATTTATTTTCTGACCGCAAAATTTTATTTAGCAGTTGTTATTCGAAACACGAGAGAAAGATATAGTAAAAGAATGAATCATGTCACTAGAAAAGTTAAGAGTCTCATGTGTATGAGATAAACGAACAAAAAACAAGTTTTCAATTTCATCGCGTCTAACGGGCCCTTCACCCCTTGGAGATGTTACCGCTTCAACCCTCTGCTCCCGACTCTGAACTGCGTAACCCCAATTGAAATATGTGCCTCTGCTTATATAATATTTCATAATTATTTCATTTACTAATGATATAAGAACACGTCGTAAACCTTCCTGTGTTACGTTGTCATTGAAACTTTCCATCAATTCCCATCACTCAACTCTCAGCTGACAAAGTATATATTTTAAACATCTGGTCTAGAACCCCGAGTTCAAAACAAACCCTATTTTGACATGAGCTCACGCCCTGGCCGCCGTGTGTGCACGCTTACGACCTTTTCAATGCAACTTACATCATCATCATCATGTCGCGCCGCCAGCGCGGATATCCCTGACCCTCTCTCGCCATTTCTCCCTATCATTCATCGCCTCCGGCAGGTCTTCAGGCTTACATCCTGTGTCCTCACATAGTTGCTGTATGTAAGTTCGTGCTGATCGTCCTACTTTTGCACATCCATATGTGGGGGTCCACAGGAGTACATTGCTTATGAACTCGTCCTTGCTTCTCCAGCAGTGTCCCGCGTGTCTGGTTCGTCTGTCTTGAATAGTTTTCGTGATGGGGGGCAAGTGTCCGTATAGTTGGAGTCTCGTGGGGTGTTGACGCCAGGACTTCAGCCACCTTTCAATTTACTAATATAATCAATTATCATCCTTACCTTTATTTCACTTACACATCCAATGATGTCTGTATTCCTATTGAGCCAGCTTTCTGCACTTGCATCTTATTACTGCATAACGTACATTTCATTAATTTTTGCTTTGAAAAAATTCATTCATATGAGGCTCACTTTCTCTATTCATGTTACCCCGTCTTTGCCATGCTCAGGCTGTATCGTTTTCAATTCCCTGTGTTTGTCTCTTGAAGTATCTTTGCAGTGGTTTATCTTCCGATTTTGTTTTCAAGATGTTTTTGCTGTTTTCTTATTTGTCGATGGTGATAGCACTGTTCATAGCTACTTTAATCTCCCTTTTCCTGTTTTTTTTTGTATATTATTCTCGTCCTTGGATTTAATACTATTATAGTTATTGGTTATGTCAATGTATTTTCATTCATTTTTAGATATATTCTTGCTAAGAGAATAAGTAGTGTGACCTGAGACTTAAGCATTTAAGAAAGAAAATTACATCTTTTTACAAAGCGGTCTTTGTGATTATCTTTTGCTTACAGTGATTTTCTATTGAACTGTCAGTGTGTGTGAGAGAGAGAGAGAGAGAGAGAGAGAGAGAGAGAGAGAGAGAGAGAGAGAGACTGACTGACAGATAGAGAAAGACGGATGGGTGGGAAATAGCTCTCATTAGAGACATTTCATAAATTAAATTTGAAAACTTTCACCCCAATAACAAAAACCGAATAAAGCCTGTGGGAGCAATACAAAGATTAAACTATTAAATAACTATTTGCGATATCAGATAAATGTTGAAAAAATCTATACTTACCAAAATTGATGGACCTAAAATTGAATTTCGTGTCGGATGTGTTGACAGTAATTATTGCAATTTGTACAGTTAGTACCAATAATAATCAAATTCTTCTATTAAAAAAGTGAAATAACAGAGATAAAATCATATTTATGCTTGAAATACGTTCTTCTATATGACTGTTACATTTAAGTTAATCAACGTGGCAATTTAATTTGAGTTCTTAAGTTAAATAAACGAATGCAATTTTTTAAAACTCTAAGGAACAATGGTAACGTGGATAAACATAACCCATTCAACCTTACTTGAAGACAAGGTAGGAACTGCTAAGTATCTACTGCTGTTTTGAGAAATGTTTAAAAAGAAAATAAGGGTGTTCCGTAATAGAGAAATGGTGATTTTTTTAAATACTTTTTGGTACATTTACAATCTTGTTGCATACTCATATGCAGATGCATGCAGAAACATAACGACGCAATGAAGACGAGCGGACACAGGTCTTTAGAAAAATATACCTCTCACTTTGTTTGAAAGAGTTCGAAAGGGTTACTAAAGGTCTTACTGTGTGAGAGGTGAGTTGGAGACTGAACAGAATTGCAACATATTGACCCCCACTCTTATGGCCATAAATGCGTTTCTTTTCCGTTCTCCTGGGCTGCTCAACCGGGTCCCTGGGGGCACAACCTCTCTGGGAAATGGTCGTCATTCCAGCATCTTCTCTCCAACTCCAACTCCAACTGCTCAATCGGGGGCCTGAGGGCCACCTCTGCTGGGTGCTGGTTCTCTCTACCGCATCTTATCCCCAACTGACTCGAACTTCCTGTGCACCGAGTTATATTATTGTTTTACGCCCACTCAATTCAACCTGTCGACAGTCAAGGTTATCCCCTTGATACCTTCGACCGGATGCACCAATTATTTACACAGGTGGATTTCCTATTTTGACCGCTCGGCCGGGGTCAATATGCAACAGAAAGGGAAATTATAATGAAATTATTGTTTACAAAATGCAAGGTTGTTTGGTTGTCTGGTGTGTGTTAAAGAAATTGGTGCCACTGTAAAGGCAAGAGATATCAAAGCAGTAACTAACAATTCATAATAATCAATAGCGTTGATAACTTCATTGATTCGATAATAGGTTGGGGATTCCCTATAGCGTGGAGGCTAACGTATTAGACTGGGACATCACAGAGAGTCTGCTCTGACTCTACTCGCGCTGTTGTGTTCACTTTAGGATTAATACCCTTTGGAAAGATATGAGGCCTCTTATTTCTGATTTATGTGTTGAATAGTAACATAACTGATTCTTCAAGGATAGTTTTAGCATTAAATGACCCACGAAAGTTGACATGCCATTAAACAAATCAACCGAAATTGAATTCGATAATTAAAAAAAAATGGTAAAAGTAAAAGGAGGAGAATTGCACAAGGTCAAATCGTTTCTATATATTACCACAATCTCAGTGACCAAGCAAAGATAATTATGATTCGTTTCATTTGTTTAACGGCATACAAACACCTTATGGGTTATTTAATGTCGAAAGTTGATTGGTTTCTAAACGTTTGATAACAATCTTAACTATATTCTCAATATTCCACTGCATTTTTTAATTTGCCTATAATTAATTGAGGGCACACAGTTATGATTTTGTGTAATCCTATCTTATACTAACAATTCTTAAATATATCTATTTTAACTGTAGACGGAACCTTAACAGATACTCCAGCTTCGAGTCAGAGTCGACATGAAAGTAATCAAGATGCACTCCACAGTCGTCAAAACTCTAGAAATTGAGTCTCAGAATCAGATGCAGTTTTTTTGCCTTAACCATGACACACCTTTTTGTGTGTGCCTGTGGTGGGAAGACGTCTTATCCTTCTACAGAGGATAGAGTGACAATATTCTAAGCCACCCTCTAATTGGCCGTTAAACGAAAAAAAAATTTTAAAAACCCTGAAATTTTCTATACTTGAATTCTATTTTTGTGTGTTTTCCCTAAAATACTATACAATTGGTAATCATCAAAAGATAACGATGTCACGAAAAGATTGGATGCTCGATTAGAGATAGGATATGACGTTATCATTTTTCGTTGTTAAATACTTTTCTGTTTTACTGCGTGATGTAATTTTAATATAAAATATATGGTTTGTAATTGTAATCCTTATGGTTACGTCATTTATGAATTACCCTGTGTCGGAAGTCATGCTTTTGTTTATGAATATATTCCTAATGTTTCCATTACTGCAATTTTGTCTTTTCCGAGCAGGAATATATTTATCTCCGCCATTTTTACCAATCTCTTTGTCTTCTCTCGCACTTATTCCCTTTTATCTAGCACGTATTTCCCCACGCCCTAAGACAAGCACCAAAGACAAGTATAGGAGAATACAGTGTGTGTGTGTGTGTGTGTGTGTGTGTATTTGTTTGAAGTTACTCAGCAATCTTTTAGACATTAACAGAATAGAGCGAATATTGGCGCCAACAATCCAACATTTTCCGACATGTCAACTTATAACCCCGACACATTTATCTTCAAAATTTCTGTCGTTGTCTTGATCTTCCTTTCTCTTCTTTTTATTATTCTCGGTTTTGTCTTATAGTTCCTCGTTCACTGCATTTTTACCATTTAGTCGTTATTTCCTTTTCATCCCCACCTGCGAATCTTAGTGTTCATTCTATTAAGTACATGATCACTTATTTGATTTTTATCATTCCTATGGGTCTTCTTTCGTGTCTCTTTTTTTTACCTTTTTTAAGTGCTTCTTGTATGCATTCTTTTAGAGAAATTCCAGATTTACTGATTATTCAGAACATTTGTTTCCATTTTCGAAATAGGCGGCGCCCGCCTCCTTTCAGCCTCGTTTGAATTAAAAACAATTGCTGAAGGTGGTTTTTATGCTTATTATTTTACGAAGAGTTATTCCAGAAAATAAACCCCATGCGTGTCTGTCTGCAAATATAATCTTATTAAACATTTTCTTTTGTTTCTGTTTGCTAAATTTTTAATCTCTGTCTTTTTATAACTTCCTCCCATGATTTTTTTTCTCATTTTTCAACTAATTTTTCTTTTCGGAGATTTTTTTTTCATTTGATTTTCTTATTGTCCTGGCTTTTCTTTCTTCCCGCTTCTTTTTAAGTACTTTTATTTTACTCTGCTATTAACAGTTCCTATTTTATTCATGTGTTCTAGCTGAACATTTTTTTTTCTAGTTTTGATTTTAATCACTCTCATGAAAACTATTAAACATTGAATTTAAAAATGTCTTTTTTTTTTGTCATACTGAAATAATACGTTCTAATAACAATAGTGATACCGATTTCATTTTTAAAATTAAACTAACATTTATCAAATAACCTTCCTCTTTTAGAATAGTAAAGCTAACAAAATATATATAACACAACAGAAAAAATAATGAGCAAACTAAAGTTTTGGGTGGGGTTTACAATACGCAGACTGTATCTTCTGTAGGGAGGTAGGCCCAGTCAAAGACAAGTGTCTAAAATGAACCTAAATAGCTAGGCTCCAGTTCCAAGAGGGTGGAGTTCATGGCAATTACTATCAGATCTACTCTGACAAAGATTGTTAGTACTTAGGCTCACATCAATTGGTCAAATAGATCTGTTTAAAAATCATTCGTATTTCATCGGACTATGTGCCAAAAAAACTTAAGAAACAAATTCATGAAAATATAAATATGAACAAATGAAAGCTATTCTCTAGCATCTTGGTATAAAATAATCCTTGAAGGGTTGACATAGCAAAAACATCAATTAATCAGATTCTTTTTTTTTTATCAAGATTTTTATTTTTATTTTTGCGATTACTTTATTATCAATATTGTAAAATATGCATTTGAATATGCGCCGTGTATATGGTTAAACAATGTTATATATTTATTCAAAATAAGTAATTTGTACCTTTCACATCGGTCATCTTCGTCATCATAAAATCACGCTAACAATACATACTTCCTAGACTCTCTCCCAGCATCCCTCTCAACCATCGGTCGAACATGGTAGGTCCTCTAATCCGCACATCTATGTGTATGGGTCACTTATGTGTTTTTCCTTACTTACTCGGATGATTTGTGAGATAAGAGGTAGGTGGCCGTACAAATTCTTTTTGGGGGGAAATGTTACGTCCAGGAATTGACCAAGACAGTGCGTAGCATTCCTTTGCAGTTCCCATCTAGCTTTTATCTACGTGTCTTATTTGCGTCGATATGGTACATGCATATGTACATTTTTTCCAAGCTAAGCTTGGAAAAAAGTCCCGTATTATTTTATCGGTTAGATCTGATTTTGAGATGATTAATAACTTTTGAACATCATTATACATCTTTACTCGGCGTATGTTGACATCACTTTCAGTAGATGAGATACTGCTGCCGAGCTTTGTGAATTTATCTAATTTTAGAGGTTTGCCACTTTGAGTGGAGATGACTTCTTCCTGTTTAAAACACATGAAATCTGTTGTATTTGCATTCGCATAGAGACCAAAGCCTCCTTCTGATTGCTCCAGGCTATGCACTTGATATTCTTCTTGGGCTGGAGTATTTGCGAGAAACACTGGATCATCTGCATAGTCAACATCTGTCATAGTCTCTGCGGGATACGGACTGCTTGTATTTTTTTTTGGAAGGAAAGCATTTTCTTTTATTAGATATTAGATATACTGTTGCCTCGAGATATTTTGCTTTTAATCCTTCGATGATTCTACAGAGAGTGGAATTGATAGAAGGGAAAAGCTTAGCTGATGAGAGGATCTAGAGAAGTATATTCCAGAAAGATACGCTGTCACCATTATTATGTGTAATAGCGATGATGCCACTCGACCATATAATCAGGAAAGGCATAGCCGGATACAAATTTAGTAAATCGCAAGAAAAGATCCATCACCGAAAGTACAGGGACGACATAAAACTGTTTGCCAAAAACGAAAAAGAATTAGAAACTCTAATACATGCAGTGAGAATATACATTCAGGACATAGGTGTGGAATTTGGCATAGAGAAATATGCCAAGCTAATAATGAAAAGCAGGAAACGATATATGACGGATATAAAGGAACTACCTAATCAAGAAAAAATTAGAACGCTCAGAGAAAAGGAAACCTTCCAATACTTCGAAATATTGGAAGCTGACACCATCAAACATGAAGAGATGAAAGAAAACATTAAAAAAAGGCTATCATAAGAGAATGAAAAAGCTACTCGAAACCAAGCAATGTAGCAAAGTGATAAATACCTGAGCTATCCCCCCACGTAAGATACTTGAGACAATTATTGAAGTGGACCTGTAAAATATAAACAAATGGACGCGATAACGAGAAAACTAATAACCATGCATAAGGCCTTACATCCCAGAGATGACGTTGACAGACTATATGTGTCAATAAAAGAAAGAGGAAGAGGACTTACCAGCATTGATGATAGCGTTGACGCATCTATTCAAAGACTCTATTGAAAAGCGCGAAGGATGACTGATTACAGCTACCAGAAACAATTCTGACAACATAGGACGAACAGAACAAAATAACCAGAAAACTAAAATGGGAAGAAAAACAACTCTATGGACGTTTTAAGTGACCAACAAGTGACAGCTCACACAAGAAAACGTTGACGTGGCTATGAAAGAGAAGCTTTAAAAGAGAAACTGATTCTCTTTTAATAGCAGCACAAAACAACGTCATAAGAACCAATTATATCAAAGCAATAATAGATATGCCATACCAAAACGGAAGATGTAAGTTATGTAGTGATAGAGACGAAACGATCAATCACATAATAATCGAATGCAGCAAATTAGCATAAAATGTGTGTAAGACTAGATACGACTGGGTGGACACGGTGATCTACTGGGAATTGTGCGATAAATTGATGCTTGACCATAGGGATAAAATTTATATGTATAATCCAGAATCTGTCCTGGAGAATGAAATACACAAACTCCTCTGGGATTTTGAGATACAAACAGATCGCCTAATCTCGGCCAGACGAACAGACCGTGTAATAATCAACAAAATAAATGGACTTGCCGAATAATGGACTTTATCGTCATGGCTGACCACTGCGTAAAGTTGAAAGAAATTGAAAAGAAGCATACGTATTTGGACCTTGCTATGGAATTAAAAAAACTAAGGAACATAAAAGTGATAGTTATACCAATTTAATTGGTATTCTGGGTGCAGTCACCAAAGGATTTATGCAAGGCCTTGAGGACGAGTGGAAACAATGTAATCATTGAGATCGGGCAGAATACCGAGAATAGTCCTGGAGAGTTGAGGAGACTTGCTGTTACTCAAACACCAGTGAAAACCATCGATAAAATAATAATAGTAATAAAAAAATATTGAGTGAATAAACAATACAAAAATAATTAACAGGTTTCGGGCAATCGACTTTGAATTTTGATTAATCGTCATAGTGTTCAGAGTGACTTTTTGGAATCTTTGTCATTTGTTATTAAACCTCAATCGCAAAGAATCGCACACAAGTGAATCTTTTTGACAGGTTGACCTTTGAACCATTGGTACGAAATTTTCAGTTTATAGTTTTTTGAAAGCAAGGGTTTCTCTTAATCTTCCCATTGAAGTTTAAATTTCCCAAACCATTAAGACGCAGTTTCTTTGCTTTCTTTTCTTTTCTTTTCTTTCAGAATTTTCTATTATTTTTTTTTCATTGCATATAGTTTTTCTTTTCTAGTTATTTCACCTTCTACCCCTTAGCTTCATCTGATTAATCTTCAAACGTTTTACACAGCTCTTGATATTTAATTATCGTTACGGCAATAAATGAATTATTAATTTGTTTTGAAAATAATATTTCAGTCAAACTTAAATCACCGACCACAATAGCAATAGCGACGATCATTTAATCTTTCTATAGTATTCGTAAAATTCCCTCTCAGAGTCAGAAAAATAAAAAAGATATAAGGAACAATGTGACATCTATATAATCGTTATAAGCTATCAATATAAATGCTTTGATGCAATTGCCTTAATTAGCACAATAATAATTTGAATAATATATGATTTGTGCTTTTGTCTGTCATTATGATTTTGATCTTCCCATTTGTGTTGAAAGTCTTTAACTGATAATGTCTTCAGTTAGTTCTCCACATCCTGTTATATGTTCTCAGTAGTTCCCAAATAATTTGTCAAAGGGGTTACATTTCAACTCATCGTTTGTTAGTTAATGCTGAAAACTGAATTCAAATTAAATTATAGAATTTATAAATTTTAAATATAATTAGTATATTTATGAGTATGTTTGTATTATAACTTCAAGTAACTAAATATAAATAATTCGTGCTCTCATATGGTATTAAGTATTCCTATCTAATACAAATAATTTGAACACAATTATATAGTTTAAGGCAAATTATTTTTTATTATAATTATTATTTGTCTGTATGGTCAAATTTTTTAAAAGTAGGAACCGGATATGACACAAAGTTTATTTTCAAGTGGGGTTGTACTGGTTTGAATTCTGAGATTTCCTTCTCTCCGACCAGATACTGTATCAAGTCTAAAGTGTCAAATCTTCGCTACTATTTAACTATAGCTGGGGAGTGGGAGAACAGATAGATGCAAGCCTTTCCCAAAGGCATTAGTGCTAATTGAAATGTAAATAGTATCGTCTCGGATTTGAACACGAGTCGCCGTATCTATTTTCCAAGATGATAACTGTTACACCACTTACCTCCAAAATATAGTTTCAAGTATTCCTATCAAATAATAATAATAATAATTTTCCAACATATCTTTTTGATCGATTGATCAGATTCTAACATTCTTATTATAACTAACACTTGAAACTTGTTAGCAGACATTTGTCACTAAAAACTACTACCCCTGACCAAAAATTCCAATTTGCGAGAATCTAGCTTCACAATAAAGTAATGTAAGTTTAAAACGAAATATGGAGCCAAATTTGGGAAAATGCTAAATGCTGACGAACATTGAGTTGTGGGAATCACCAACAGCGGAAACCTGGAAAAGCAAGCTATTGATTGCTGGACGCCATGAGTGTTTCGATATTTTTGTCACATTATATATATATATTGGCCCAGCGGTTAGAGTGTTCGCCAATGGCCCGGGAGACCTGGGTTCAATCCCAGGTCGAGTCATACCAAAGACTTTAAAAATGGAACTTGATACCACCTTGCTTAACACTCAGCATTATAAGGTATGGTTCAAGGGTAAAGTGGAGCAATCCTGGGAATGGAGTAGCGCCCTCCCCTACACCTTGGTGTAGTAGCTATCGAAAAGGGAGCCTTCGGGTCACCCTCGACTATGGTCGCTAACTTTACTTTACTTCTTACTTTTATATATATATATATATATATATGTGTGTGTGTATCTATTTGACGGTTTATAAGACGCACGAGCTTATAAGACGCCCATTAAATTGGGCCAGCATAAAACATGGGTTTAAACTACGAATGTCAGGAGATTGCTGGACGCCATGAATGTTTCCATATTTTTGTCACAGTATATATATATATATATATATATGACGGTTTATAAGACGCACGGGTTTATAAGACGCCAATTAAATTGAGCAATCGTTTAAAAAATTGGTTTAAACTACGAGTGTCGGGAGAAGGATTTTCACCTGACACTCATAGCCCTCCTTCCAATCGAGGGATTTAAAAAGTTTTATATGTATTTTGATCATTATTAAATCCCAATATTTTACATTCGAAAAACTTGATAGCTTTGTTTATGTACTTACATAGTAAAGTATCGTCACTTAATTTTTTTTCCCTGGTTGGAAATGTTACTTTTTGTAAAGTACCGATAAGTACTACTGTTATAGATTGTTACCTAAGAAAAGAGTTACTGCTATTTGCATAGAAGCCATCGTCACCGTGTTTACATTTGCAGAGATTTTTGTGGTTTAATTTAAGGGCTGCTGCAGCACTAGTACTCCCCTAGCCAGTAACACAAAGCTGACCCTTGACCTTTAATGATGTAGAGGGATTTTTTAGACTTTTCTTTTTTTAAAGAGCATTTTTACAAGGGGTTGAATATGGTATATACTATTCTGTTTCAGTTGAATTCATTATTTATAATCTAATTTCTTGAATTATGACAGTAATATATATATCTTGATAATTCAAAAAGAAATCATTATAATTCAATATATATATATATATATATATATATATATATATATATATATATATATATATATATATATATATATATATCCGTGCTGCCAGCACGATATGATGATGATGATGATATATATATATATATAATAGCTTTTTTAATTGTAATTTCAAAAACTCGAGAAATCCAGTTGACATTTCCGAGGTTATATGATACATTAATTCAATTATAGTTATCTTGAATTCCACCTGCAAAGTCATAGCAGTGTTATTTGCTATTTAAACCAGCATGTTATTTAGCAAAAATCACGGGTAATGAAATGTGGTAAATGGATAGAACGAATAGTTAGAGAGAGAAGATGGAAATACAAATGTATGGAAGGACGAAGAGTGATTTGTTTTCATTTTATTTCTAACGTTTATAAATAATTCAGGCCTGCCAATTCCGTGAGTTTCCAGACTACATTGCACAGAGAAATAGTAAGACTTTTTATTTTCTCAGAAAAATATCGAAGCTCCTAAAAGGAGACTTCTAAAACATCAAATTAAAAAAGATAAATGGACCCCCCCCCCAGCAGGATATCAGAAATCCATGAGCAAAATCTCAAAACAAATTTGCCCATTGTTTCTGTAATAAAAAAATTACCTGTAAGTCTACATGTCCAAATATTTTTGATATTTCCGCGTTGATTGTGATTGTGGGGTTGGGACGTTATTAAATAACATTAACTAGCGTCGAGATCGGATAATATCAAGAAAGCATGGACAAAATTCGCAAGATCGACTGATCAAGTTTTGATGGGAAAATACCAGCTTGCTATTACGACGATACTAGTTTGCTCTTTCATAGAATTAACGAGTGAAATCTGTCAGACTTAAAACGTTACGCAGATGATTTGGTCGCTTAGTGGAGAGTCCCCGAGGCGTAGTGGCTAAGAACGACATCGTAATAAGCGAGTTCGAATTCTAGTTACGCAAGTACGTTTACTTTCAGACTAAAGCCCTTGGGAAATCACTGAATCTCCTTATCCCCCCAAGCTGGTACCACTATTGTTCTTCAAAAAGGATGGCTTTGGTATAAAATAACCCAAGAAGGTTGATATACCATTATAAACAAAGAATCATTAAAGTAATAAAAAGTCTTCATCACATAGTAGACCTTGTATTCGAATCTCTATCATAAACATGACTGACAACACAGTCTGAGAGGAGTTGAATTTTTGCCAACAATAGAAATAATTATATATTGCTAAGAGACACATTATGGTTGTCTTTAATTGGAATCATTTTGAGATGAGGCTTCTTAATCTGAGAATTATTCTTTTTATTTATTGCGGACTTTTTGTCCTCATCTTGGTAGTTTTTGTGTTGTCTCTTCTTCACTACGTTTCGGCTAAGTTTCACCTCTGGCCTTCTTCTGGTGATTAACCGCGACCCCGGATAGGAATGCTGAGTCTTGTAACCGTATCCCAGTAATTACTGCCTTCCATAGTTGTTGTCTATCTCCACCTCATTTTTGACCGAGTAAACCATCTGAACGGCTTGGGTAGGAATTGAAACCGCTATCTTCTGACAATGCTCACCTGGAACCGTAGAGACTCAACGCATCTATCCGCTGCACCACGGGCCCCGAAGATTATGACCATGTAAAGAGGAGTTCCCGTATCGTAAGGGTTAACGTGTGAGACTGCGACCTCTTAGTAAGTGAGCACGAACTCCAGTCTAGCTATTAGGTTCACTTTCGGAAAAATACCTTTTGGAATGTTATAAACCTCCTTATCCCGTCCGGCTATGCTCAGACAGTACCCTAACAGTTCTTCTAAAAGAATGACATAAGCAATAGATAATCCACGACGGTTGATATGGCATTAACTTAAAAAGCCAAACCACACAAAGTTTGCACATTTAACAATAAACAAGAATTGTGTATCGTGTGATGTTTTATCGCAAGTCATCGACGACGGCTGAGTCAGTGATCTGATAGAGGAGAGAAAACACAAAAATGCAAAGCGCCTGTCTCATTTCATTTCCTCCATTCAGTATCCAAGCCTGTGGAAGTATATGAAATAAATAACGAACAAAATGTATTGGGTAGAGTCTTTGTTCTCGTAGGAACCAGCTTTTCTCGTCATTGGTCTAGTGGGTAGAGTGTTTGCCAGTGGTCTGGGAAACTTGATTTCAATCCCAGGTCGCGTCATACCAAAGACTTTAAAATGGTACTTGATACCTCCTTGCTTAACACCCAGCAATATAAGGTACGTATCAAGGGTAAAGTGGAGCAATCCTGGGAAAGGAGTAGCGCCCTCCCTTACACTTTGGTGTAATAGCTATTGAAAAGGGAGCCTTCTGGGAGCCTTCGACTAAAGGGAGACAACTTTACTTTATGAATGGCACAATCGCTCTTCGCCCATATTACGGTTTAGCTTCTTATGTCCTCTGCCACTAAGAATAGATAAAAAAAACACTTTTTATTTGGGTTCATGTGTGCAGCATCACCTGATCTGTCCTCTGGGGATTTCAGTAATTTTTCTTTAACTGCTGTTTTCAGTTTAGGATGCTAGATAAAGTTTATCTCGTTACATCTTGTCTACCGGACGAGATTTTGAACTCTTTAAACTCGTCTAACACCTGGCTGTTTTTTTTGTTATTAATAACCAATTCCCGCTCCACAACCACTCACTTACAATGTAACTTTTTTTTATTTAGAGTAGTAAACTTAAATGCTCATTGGAAAATGAAGCAATCTGCTATTTAATTCGTAACTGAGTTATAATTCTGTGGTGTCTGTAGTCAATCTGGGTACCATTATCTAATGTTCTAAGCTCTTTATACCTCCAGTTGGTACAGATTAGAATACGCTAACCGTAACCCATCCAGGTGGGTAAGACCCCTTTCCTGCAAAAGCGTTGTCTTGGGTATGATACTAAGCTATATTTGAGGGTGAGGCTCCTGTTCTAAAGACGTGAGGAGCGTTGAGTATTCTTTTACTGCCATTACTCTCAGGTCCACTTTAACGCCGTGTAGTAGTATCTGTTAGGGTGCCATCTCTGGGTCAAAGATATAAGTTTGAAGAGATAACATAAAAAAAAAAATAGGAACTGAAAATAAACGTAATTCTTCAACATGTAGCCCTAAAATTGATATAAGGTTGAAATACTCACTCACTCCAGTTATTGGTATAAATATATCATAATTATTTTTAATTCATTTGAGAATATTTGAAAACTTTGATTGGGGTCGACAGTTGATTATTTGCTACTTATTGAAAATGAATGCCAGAATATGAGATTCAATCTTTATTCTTTCTTTGATATCATCACAAACACGTAACTCTTGAAATAAACATTACTCAAACAAACAATAAATTTGACGCTGCTTTAATATGTAATGTAATAGATTTAATAGATGGAACAATGAATACTCGTGGCATGTCTTGAAAAATATGCTGAGATAAACAAATAAAACTATAATGCATTTGCATGCTACTTAGGTAATTTTTCATGAGATCAATCACTTAAACGTATCTTCACAATAATTTCAAACGTACTTAGTTGTAATATCAATGTTTCAGGTGGCAATCTTTTAAAGTATGTATCAATCATGGGTAGGATGCGATAGGAAGTCAACTTTTAAGCGGAGTAAAGCCGGTTTGAATACAGTTTTCCTTCTCCTAGACTGTTTTTTTAAAAATCAGAATTAAAGAACTTAGTCAACGCTATTGCTTACTAATAACAGGAAGAAGAGAGAGGATATGTCGATTCTTGCATTTCTTAACTGTATTTGCACGATTCCATTTCCCACAACCATAACCGTAACCATCGATCACACCTAAAAAGGTAAATTCAGTAAGCTTTCAACCAATCCCTGTTCCACTGACAGGATGCGACCCTATGTCTATTTTAAAGTGAAGTAAAGTGGATTAGGTTTCAGAGTTTTCATTCCCCTAGACCAGTTGCGTAAACAAAGTTGATGAAATCAGTCTACCCTACTATTTACCAAAAACTGAAACACTAGCTGCCTCGTCTAGGATTAGAAACCGTGTCACTAACACAATTTCATACAACGATGGCCTTTATGTAAAGATCCCCCTAATATATTAATGTCAACAAGTCACTCCTGAAAGGTCCTCTTGACAATCCAGTTACCATAAAGAGCCGATGACTGGTCCCTCAAGATAGGTTTGTTCATAGTATGAGTCAATAGAAGAACGTTGCTAGTGAGTTTGTCCTTACTTTAACAGAAGTGCCCAGCACGTCTGGTTCGTTTGATTTAGATGGCTTGTAGGATGGGAGGTAAAGAACCATACAGGTGCTGTTTTATGAGGTGCTGCTCTTAGGATTTGTTCGACACAGCTCATCGCATTCTTTAGTAGTTTCCATATAGCTTTTTATCCATGCCTTCGTTCGAATCCAGGTGGCCATCTTTTGAAAGAAACCTCGTTTCAGAGAGATTAGATTTCCATATGATTGATTACCTGTCAATAGCAGGCCACGCCTTTGCTAAGGGTATGTTGATATCGTTTTCGTAGATGAGATATTGCTACTGAGGTATGTAATTTGGTCTACTTATTCCATAGGGTTGCTAATTAAAGTGGAGATTGCCCCATCATGTTTAAAACAGATGAACTCGTCTATATTCATGTAGAGGTCCATGTTTCTTGGAGCTTTCTTAAGGCTATTCAGCAGGAATTCGATTCGAGCTGGTGTATTTGTGAAAAACGCTTGATAATGTGCATAGTATGTATCTGCCTTTTTTCTTTTCTGCAAGATATCGATTGCTTCTCCTCTTTATCATGTGAAACTATTTTTCTTTTATAAGATTTATTGACATTCGAAGTACGTATTATAGGCAAATTCTAAATTGGTATGGTGCTAATGTATCTCCACTCAAGAGTTCAGTGACAATGTCAACGAAGTCGATGTCGACATTGAGTCAATGAACCATTGCTTTCATGTTTTTGTAAAGCATAGTAACTGCCACTATTTCTTTGGGGAGACCATATGCCAGTAGGATTAGCTCTTTAGATCCATTTTTCTCTGTGTATGGAATTGAATGCAGTAAGATATCTACAAACAATAGTATAGTCTCGAAGCATTTTGGACGAACAATTTCGATGATTTGACTGATTGTCAGAATCTGTGAAATAGAGATCGATTCCACGGAAAGCCGTTCGGAGTTTTCCTAAGAATATTCTCAATTTCAGGTCGGATGCGCTTTAGAAACAAGACAGTATAAACCTTAGCAGTAAGTGTTATGCCTCTGTAGTTCTTAGTAATTCCGTGGTCGTCTTTCTTGTGGAGGGGAAAATGAAGTCTTTTATTCATTTCTCTCTTATCTTTTGTTTATACACAGAGGTGCATAATCAAAGAAAACTGTCATCACATTCACTTGTTTTCCATACTTCAGGATTTATTTCCGCGTGGCCTGCAGCTTTTCTGTTAATTCTTTCCAGTACTGCCTAAAGTCCTTCGTCTATAAACTGTCCAAGATTGATATTTAGTTGGCGATCGATTATGTTTTTCATTAGGTTTATCAGTGATTGCAGGAGGGATTCCAGAGTCTTAAAAAGTTCTTTCCACTTCTGGTGTCTTTCCTCTTGACTGGCAGCTTTTAATTCTGCCCTTAAAGTGTTTTTTTAACCGTTCACTGTTTGCCTTGCTAATTGTGATTGTATTTCTTCAACGGAATTTCTGATTTTATTGATGTGGCTTTGTATATATTCTAATTATTCTTTTTGGTATGCTTTAGTTAGTTCCCTCTGGACTTTTTTAAGTTTCTGCACATTGGCGTTAGTTGAGTTTCTTTTATTAAGTAAGTATACTTTTTTCATATTTTCTCGTTTTTTCTTACCTGCTATTGACTCCATCTCATTTTAAACTTTATCTCAGTCAGATCAATTTGATCCATATATAGAACCTTAGTGGCCACAACTTCCTCCGCTCTGAGGGAAACTAGGAATAATATCAATGAAGTGGTGACTCTATACTCCTTAACTATAATTCGGTTATTGATTGCATACGGGATAATTACGCAATTGAAATTACTATCCTTCACTCATTCCTTAATAAATTCACTGATATGATCGTGGTAAAGGTTAACCAAAGCCGACCCTTGCAAGATCTTTTTTTCTCTGATGCAGATATCATTAGGGAATAAGAAAACTTTTGATTAATCGGCCAGGATTCAACCTGGACTATCGTGCATATAAAAGTAAACAAAATATGAAGTTTACAACAGTATTTATGAAATTATAAGTTAGGTTTTTACAATGATAGAAAAATCGAATTATTCGTATGCATGTGTGAATCTCACACTTTCTATTTCGGGTTACAAATTAGAATTCAATCCGGCTCATTGACCGAATGGATTAACCTTCTCATGCAGCATTCAGCGAATGATTAAATGTTGACCTCAAATCATTTTCCTCTCTGAATGAAGCGAATAAGTTCCGGCCATGTGTTAAAGGACTTCATCAGTAATAATTATGTTCCGCGTTTTATCAATTTTCTTCCTTTCTTCATTATCTTTCTTCATTCTTCCCTCTAGTCTCTCCCTCTATTATTGCTATTGGCAATTACAATTTATAGACCTACTTCGAGATTTTTGGCTTTTCGGTTTAATTATTTGTTCTTGTTAAGTGTTTTTCTTTTAAAGAATAAAATCTCTCCAATTTTTTGAATTTTATAATTTTTCACAGATTCAAATATTTTTTATTCGAGGACTCATGCACTAAAACATTTGTTGGTTGGTTGGTTGGTTTTAAGACATACAAAAATATATTGAATGATTTCATGCTGAAGTTAGTTTAGCAATATTGGTCTCTAATAATATACGGTATAAAAATGTATCTGTACAATCATTTTAATCATTTAAACACTTTCCACATAGTTGCGATATCAATGTTTTTAAAAGCCAATATTTACCAAATCTCTCTGCCACGAACATAATGTGACAAAAGGCGAATTTGAAGTTGATTTAAATTTAGATCTTTCCTTCTCCTAGACTGTTTGCCAAACTAAGGATAAAGAAGTCTGCCTAACATACTATATACCCATAATCGGGAAGAAAACGGATGGATTATGCTTTTCCTAAGTCAACCCTTGTTCGCGACTACGCGACCAACACCTTCATTTGGTTATAAGTTCTTGGAAATTCAAATTGGATATAAAAGCCTTAGTCGAGGATATTTAAACAAGATTTTTATTATCTTTGTACAGCGAAAGCAAAACAGATGGTTATGGAAGAAGCCTAAAATTTAATGATAGGAAGATATTGTTCTAAGAATAAGATAGAAATTACGGAGCATGATATTTAGATATAATTAATGGGACTGTAAAACAAAAAGGAAAATAATTGCAATACGCTGAAAGAGAAAAAAGTTTCCTTATGAGGAACTAGATTCACTCGATAAGAATTTTCCAAATCCACCATAAAAAAGAAAAGAAAAGCAGTTGATTGTATCAAAGGTTTTGTACTCAATTCCTTTCCTCGCTGCCTTCTTATAGATACAACAATAGCAAAGTATAAACCTTTAGAAAACTAATTAAGGAACAAAATAATTGATGGAATGTATGACAGTCTTGCTTAAATTTACCTCTCATAAAGAATAAAATAACCTACCCAATATCAAGGTTTAAAGATTCTATACAACTCAAGGATTAAAGATTATATCCAACATTACGATTAAAAGAGTATGCCTAATATCAAGGATTAATTAATCTACCGAACATCAAAGATTTAAGATTTTATATAACATCAAGGAGGAAAAATTCTATCCAAATGCAATGAGTAATGATTTTATCCAACTATTTGGATTAAAAAATCCACCCTACATCAAGGATAAAAAAATCTACCCTACATCAAGGATTAAAAAATCTACCCTACATCAAGGATTAAAAAATCTACCCCACATCAAGGATTAAAAAATCTACTCCACATCAAAGATTAAAAAATCTACCCCATATCAAGGATTAAAGAATCTACCCCACATCAAGGATTAAAAAATCTACCCAACATCAAGGATTAAAATATCTACTCCACATCAGCAATTAAAGATTCTACCCAACGTGAAGTGTTTGTTTTGGTTTTGTTTGGCTTTATGGCAGACTAACCATTGTTGGTTATTTAGTCCCAAATCCATTTTTATGCATATAAACACTTCTATCTCAAATAATTCAGTTTAGCATAAGTACAGTTTTTATTTGCACACAGTTAAATGTAAAAACAGTTCTATCTCAAGCAATTCAGTTCTATTTTCCCATTGATAGGACTCTTTCAAGTGCTACTACTCCGGGTCAGAGTGGACCAAGGAGCAACGGCAATGAAGGGCTACTCCTCATTCCTAAAAGCATTACAGTAGATTCATCATCAGATTGTTTAGTGTCATATCTAGGACATTCATTAGGGGAGTGTAACCCTTCTGCAGAGATGCAGTCAATGTATACTGTAGCCCCAGCCAAAAGATTCACCCACACCAAGGATTTAAGAATCTACCTGACATCAAAGATTAAAGATTCTACCGTACATCAAAGATTAAAGAGTTTACCCAACATCAAGGATTAAAGATTCTACCCCTCATCAAAGATAAAAGATTCTACTCCACAGCTAGGATTAACATTCTACCCCACATCAAAGATTGAATTTTCTTCCTGACATCAAGAATTAATGATTCTTTCCGACATCAAGGATTTAAGATTCTACCCCACATCCGGGATTAAAGAAAGTATCTGATATCACGTATAACCAACAATACTCTTATATAGGCTGACTTATGATTTATATTTCTGAACTCATATATTTAGGTAATTAGTATCTAAAAGCAATGGTTAATCCTTGTTCTTCTCATTAGGTTTGAAATTCATCATTTAAAACATGTTATTTGTTTTGCGTTAAGGTTTTCCAATTTTAAGTCATGCAAAGGTATATGCAATAAAACACTATTTGATCATTTAAAACATGTAATTTGTCTTGCGTTAAGGTTTCCAATTTTACTTCATGCAAAGTTATATGCAATAAAACACTATTTGATCATTTAAAACATGTAATTTGTTTTGCGTTCAGGTTTTCCAATTTTAATTCATGCAAAGGTATAAGCAATAAAACACTATTTGATCATTTAAAACATGTTATTTGTCTTGCGTTAAGGTTTTCCAATTTTAATTCATGCAAAGGTATATGCAATAAAACACAATTAAGAATTTTGATATGAATTAATTTGATGAGACTAAGCTGTTAATTCATTGCAGATTTATTTTTTAATGTAAAGAATAGACTTGGTGGGCACTGAGGATATCACCAAGATTAAGTTTCAGGTTTGTTCTACTTTCAATGTGCTTCTTTATTTTCTTTGTAAATAATACAAATAGTTAAACCGAGATTACACGATATATGAACTTTAAAAGGCTAGTCAACTGAGCTCAACATATGCTCAATACTAGGGATATTTTGCAACAGTCTTTCGTTCATCTGGTAACATCCAATCCTTCTGTTGTATTCCACAGCTATAATGATATCAATCACAACAGTAATACAATGTATATACAAATGCAGGTGGACTTTGTTGTTTCAGATACCAACGGTTTATGAATTCCTGACTTCGGTCCATGGCGACACGAGGAGAGAGACAATTCTTTAAAGTTTTTGCTAACCATACTATGCTGACCCCACCCCAACGTGCGGCGCATCTTGTGGTGTCTAAGATCTCTGTCGGTAGAGATCCGAAAAACCCAACTACATCTTTCAACAGTCAAAATCCAACTCTAGTCTTTAACGGTCAGAATCCAACTCTCGCCTCAATGGCCCGATCTCAACTCACTCTTTTCAAAATCCTCAAACTCTCAGGACCCTCTCTTCTGGGCATGACGTCATCTTCAATTAAGCCACATTTCTTGTCTGGGAAGCGATTATGACAATGGTGAGTGTCATATCCTTTGCGCGCGAGCGTAAATTGCACCCAATGACTATGCACCTGAACTAAGAGACTCGAAAAGTTCAAAACCTTACCGAACTAAATGATAAAATATAATCGACGAAAAATGATTAATATAAAAAATTCATTACTTGATTATATAACACCTTGTTTCTTCTTTCTAATTCTATTCTTATGATATAAAGGTATTTAAGAATGAAAATTAGTAAATTTACCCTCGGTTAAACCCAATGCTTTTATTCACCTAAAAAAAATTATTCTCCCCAAGTGTCGATCGGAACCATTTTAAGAAACCTTGTTCTAGAAAAATAATATTCCATATATTCCTTTCTTCCTTCAATGAGTTTCCCCCCATCGTTTCTTTTTTTCCTTCCTGATTAGACCTTGAAACTTTTGAATTGATATTTCACATCCCAATTTCAAACTGCAAAATTTATTAAATGGTCTTCACGACTGCCAAACACAAATCTCGTTAACTTTGTCTTTTAAAACAAATACTAAAGAAGCTTTGGAAGGGATTAAGTAAACTAAGGTCGAATCACTTTTCACTCAACTTGGACACAAAGGTCAAAGAATGATTCTGGCACCGAAAATCTTCCCCTTAACGAAAATCAGCTGTCCTTATTGAAAACGGTGAAGCATGAGTGAGGTAAATCGCAACTCTTTGGGTTATAATTACGTTCTTTTATTTATACGACCATTCTTTGCCGACTTCCAAAAATCCATTTTTAAGGAAGAAAGCTTTAGCAAAAAAAGAAAAGCACTGGACCCACATTGCTCATTCCTATCATCTGATTAATGGTTACATCACTTTTTCATTTAGATTTTCCCTTTCCTAGCTTTTTTGTTCTTTTTCCGGCGAGGAAATCCCTTTAAAAGTGATTGTATCAAAAATAGGACATTCCTCATGCCCGGTACTTTTGGGTGATGTTTTTCATTATTGCTTTTCAGTCTTTTCTCGTCCTCGTTCTTTGTTCCAAAAAGGTGAATTAAGCCTTGGTATGTTTGCCATAACCCGTTAAGTTACTAAGTGTTATACCAAATATTTCCCATCTTAGCTTCTGTAAGGACTGGGGAGTTTAATTATCGATGTCCATCTAATTTAAAGCAACAAGTGACCGGATGTATTGATTTTCATAGTACTAACAAGAAATAATAAGATATCTTAATTGACTAATATTGATTTTATTTTGGGGGTATTCAGTTAACATCCTTTTACTTATAGGAAATTACTCCTACACTAGATCAATATTTTCCCTCAAAGTTTCATTGTGCCGAATATCTTTTTTCTTTATTTATTTCTGCACACTCTAGAAATTTAACCACTTATCAGCCCAGTCAGGTGGGGCTGTAGAGTACATAAACTGCATCTCAGCTGAGGGGTAAGACCTCACCACCTGCGTCCTATATATGACACTAAACAATCTGATGGTGAGGCTCCAGTAATGCTGAAGCTTTGTGGATGCGGAGTTTCCCTTCATTGCCATTGGTCCCAGGTCCTCTCTGGCCCGGAATATTAGCACCTGACAGGGTATTATCTATGGGACTAATAGAAATGCTTGACATTTAAACTGAGTAAGCAAATGACTTGTACTAAATTGAATTGTTTGAAATAGAACTGTTTGATCATTTACCTGGGTGTAAAAAATGGCTGATGTTTAATTAAATTGTTGGCGATACATAGCAATACTCAAAATCATTTAACTTTGTTGACTTATGTTTACAAATCATATAAATCTAATATGTATGTATAAACAGGATTTGATATTAAATAACCTACAATGGTTGATATGCCATTAAACCAAACCAAACGACCACTTGTGAGGGCCAATTTTGATGAAAATCAGTTGGGCAGGTTTTCGCCTCTATGAAACACACACACACACACACACACACACACACACACACACACACACACACACACACACACACACACTTTTTATGGTTTAGTTGAGCAACGCGATTTTTCCGATCTTTTCTACCTAAGAAATAACTTTCTTTGTTTTCACTACGTCTGTTGATATAACAGAGGAAATGAAATAATGCATTTGCGATGTTATTTTTTTTTTTTTTTTCCCCTGATGTAAGACATTTTCCAAAGGTAAATTCCCGTCTTTTTACTTTAAAAGTTGTTGCTTTAAAAATTGTCTGATTGGTCACAAATTTGGGTTGACTTGGTTATTTAAATCTAAAACTTGATTCATTTGTAAATGTTTGACATTAATAACTGTACTTGTAATGTTCCATTGTATTTTTAAAATCCTACTGTCTTGACTATTATCCTTTCCTTATGTCTGATACTAATTGATACACAATTATAAATGATCTCGATTGTCCCTATTAAATACAAATAACATATACACAATCATGTTTTAAAGAAACTATTTCTATTTTACAAAATCATTTGTTCATACAAAGTTATGCAGATGTTCTTGCTATTACTATTTTGAAGAAAATAATTTTTAATTCCGTTACTTGCTATTGGTTGTAGGGTGTAATTTTTGTTGTTTAAAAACCCTCAGAAAAATGTTGTTCAACTAGAATAGGAAGTAAGAGGTCGGGGAACTAGAATTAAAAAAAGGGAAAAGATTTCGCACTGTGACGAAAAGTTAGAATAAAATAGAAAGCAGGTGTCCAGCGTCGAAGACAAACTCTCTTAAATAACAACAGGAGAAAAAAAAAAAAAAAAAAAAAAAAAAACGAACACAAAGCTGCACAGTCTCAAAGAAGAGAAGAGATTGGGAGTATAACTTTAAAAAATTATCCTTGTTTTAATAATTTGAAGAAAAGCGTGTTTTCTTTATGTTACTTTGTCTTCGTCTCTAATTTTAGCTGTTTAGATAGAGAAGGGCAAGAACAGTTTAATGTAATGTTTAAGAAGTACCTCTTAAAGTCAATAAACACTATGTAATGATATGTAAGAGCTACAATTTATAACTCTCAAAACGTAAGGGGGAGAGAAAAAAGAAAAATAATAAACACCAGGAATTTACCCAAGTAAGAAATTAACAAAAAAGGGTGGAAGCAAAAAGAGGGAGGAAAATTAACTGAATACATATCACTAAAACCATGGGAAGCAGCATGGTGAAAGCGAAGTAAGGCGGATGAATCCATAGTTTGGTCAAAGGCAATTCCTCACCAGATGCTGGACGAAAGAACATCATTGTTCAACGACTAGGGTCAAATAGTTCAGTCAGGAAATTACTGCTAGCCGCCCATAAGTTTGGCGTCTATGGATGAGGGGAAAATAGCCAATTATTTATTTTTTGGTGAGCATCTAATGAATTCTCTTACTTAAAGAGTACTTGGTCATATCTGTCACAAGAACGCAGATTGAGTCTGGTATAGCCACAATATACTATCCAGATAAACATGTCAAATAGAATCATAACGTACGTGGTGAATTCAATAAGTTTCCTGACATTTTTGTACAGGCATTTAAAATTGGTGTAGACACTTGAGAATTCAGTATGTTATTGCTAAACATCTTATGAGATGACTGACCAATTTTTATGATTTCATGTTCAAATCAACAGCTACGGCAGGAATCGGAATACACCCTACTAAAGCCTGATTGTCACAGATGGTGAAATTCAAAAATGCAATCTGGACGTGAGGACACTTTAGAAGAACGATTTGCAATAAAATTCTGTTTTAAACTTGGAAAAAATGCCTCAGAAACGTATGGAATGCTTCAGACTGCTCTTGGAGCATCTTGCATGAATCGAGCATCAGTTTTTGAGTGGCATAAGAGATTCAAGGAAGGCAGGAAGTCTGTGAGGGATGATGAGAGGTGTGTGAGGAGTAAGGAAGTCCATACAACAGAGTTGATTGGCCAAGAATTAGGGTTAGGGTTACTATGTTGAGATTTTAATGGAGTTCAGGAAGAGATTCCGTCGGAAGAGGCCAGTACTCTTCAAATAGGGTCTGTGGCATTTCCATCAGGACAATGCACCAATCTACAACTCCATCCTTGTCACAGACTATTTGACAAAGATGGGCATCAAGACAGTTCCTCAGCCTCCCTGTAGTCCAGACCTTGCTCCCTGTGACTTTTGGTTATTCCCTAAGCTCAGAGGCTCTCGTTATGGAGATGAAAGAGGCTGTGATGAAGGTCATTGACACGCTCACATAAGAGGACTTCCATGGGGCCTTGCAGAAGTTGTTGGAACGGTACAACAAGTACATTGCAGTCGGAGGAGATTACTTCGAAGGGGACTAGAGTTTCATGTGTGTACTATCAATAAAAGTGTCCATACGAAAAATGTCTGGAAACTTATTTAATGGTCCTCGTAACGTGGGAAACAGACAACAGATGCGGGTGTCATGATCGCCAAGTGCTCCCCTTATAGCCAACATGGGGACCCGTCCACCATCCTGTGAATGTTGGTGGTTCTTTATTCAGTAACACGAACGATGATCCAAATAACCACTCAAACCTGAGAGGCCAATACAAAACATGGACTAGAGAGGACAACCGACTTTCACTTCCCTGTTATTTTAGGAGCAACCCTAGACAAAGAGGGTATAGAAGAAGGATGATAGAGATCTGGGAAGAATGTGATAGGTTTCAGACAACAACTCAAAGACTCACTGACTAAGTTAGGACGATAATAAAGGTTGAATATCTGATCTTGAAATACGAGAGAGAGAGAGAGAGAGAGAGAGAGAGAAATTTATTAAGCTTTCTTCTTCGATGTGGTACAAGACCAGATGAATGGGGTACCCATTGAGACTCGAACCCATTCGAGTCGGTTTGCTAGTCTACCCAGCTAACCATTATACAACTCGAGACACTCTTGAAATACTAGAAATACGCCAGAAATTAAATAGGTAACCAAGACAAGACACCAATAAAATAAACGACACACAAATACCGAAAAACAAAAACATTCTAAACGAAATAAACCGGAAACTAATAACAATAAAAAAAAAACGAACCCAAACCACACAGAGCAAAAACTAACTCAAGAAGAAGAAATGAATTAAAAAAATTTTAGGAGAATTATTTATGAAAAGACGACTACATTACCATAGCTAAGAAACAAAATGGAGAACAGTCAATGCGGGAACTGAAAAAAAAAATGAATTATTAATACAAGTCTCAACGAAAAACATCTTAGAATTAAATGAAGTAATTTATGCTGGAGCGAAATTATTCTATAAAAAAAGTAGGGTTCCCTTTAAAACACTTGCAGAAATTCAAAATATGGTCGGGAAATTCGATTGGAAACGCAGATAAGAAATCTACAACTACAAGCAAAGGAAAAACGCTGGAACATATTGGAACAAAAAGGCTAAAAGCAACTCAGTTAAAAATGACTCTACAACTCGAGGAAATAAACCAGAAGGCACTAGCGATAAAACAGGACATACCAAAATTACGGAAAAATTCTACTGGCAAGTAGAGGGAGATAGCACGAAGACATACCAATAACTGTTATTAGGTTCACTTTCGGACAAATACCCTTGGTAAAGGTATGAACCCACTTATCCTCCAAGCAATGAGTTAAATAGTATCACTACTGTCCTTGTAGAAGGAGGCTATAGCATTAAATAACCCAAGAATGTTGATATGCCATTAAACAATAAACCCAACCAACCACCCAATCAAAAAATACCAAATCGGACAACTCCTGGGCATGAAGGCATAAATGGATTTTAGTTTAAAATATTCACATCCAACCATGAAAGATTAGCAATCGAAATGAATAGATGCTTATCAGTAGCTGATGTACCCGAGTGGATGACCAAAGGAGAATATATTGATTAAAAAAAACCTTTCAAAGGAATCGCTCCAAACAACTAGAGACCCATAATCTACTTACGTATGACGTGGAAAATACTAACGGCACAAATAAGGGAGGAGATTTACTACTTGTTAGTAAGTCGTGGACCCTTCCCGAGTAATAGAGAGGATGTCGCAAGTGAACTAGAGGCACAGGAGAGCTCCTGTACATTGACCAACACATCCTCTACGAGAGTAAAAAGAGACTAAAAAATGTACCAGGGGCATGGATTTATAACAAAACTGAAGCGAAGATCCAGAGAGGTATATTCCAGTGACATGCTCTATCACCATTACTATTTGTAATAGCGATAATGACACTCAACCACATAATTAGGAAATGCACAGCCAAATACAAACTTACTGAATTGCAAGAAAAGATCAATCACCTAATGTACATGAACGACATCAAACTCTTTGCAAAATATTGAAAAGAATTGAAAACCCTCATACAGGCATCACAAAACATGAACTAGGGAAGACTACCAACTTGCGCTTCACTGTTATTTTAGAATCAGCCTTACACAAAGAGGAAACAGGAAAAGGATGATAGAGATCTGTGAAAAATGTTCAAGATTTCAGATAAGTCAACGATTCGCTGACCAAGTTAGGACGATAATGAAAGGTTAGTTTTCTGACCTTGAAATACTAGAAATACGCCAGAAAACAAATAGTGAATTAAAACAAGACATTAATACAATAACAAACACACAAAACACCGAAGAACAAAAACATTCTGAACGAAATGAACCACAACCTAATAAGAATCTTACAAAGAATGGAGAAAGTCAAGGCGGAAACAGAAAAAAATAAACAAATTATTAATATATCTCAACGAAAAACATCACGGAATTAAACGAACTATTCTATGCTGGAGCGAAATTAGTCAACGAAAAATCGGGTTTCCTCTAAAAACACGAACAGAAAATCAAAACCTACATCGGAAATTCGACTGGAAAAACAGATACGAAATCTACGACAACAAGCAAGAATGATAAAAGAAAGGAAAAATGCGGGAACATGTTGGGACAAAAAGGAAAAGGCAACACAAGTGGAAATAACAAAACAACTCAAGAAAATAACCAGAAGGCACTGGTGAATGAAGGGAGATTAAAAAGGTATCGAGACAGGGTGAAATAATACAGACCAAACAGGACTTCCAAAACATCGAAAAAAAGATCTACCAACTATTTGGGGGAGATGGCACGAAGACATACCAATAACCGGATGCAAGGGAAGCTTAACAATTTCGATGATAAATATGGCAACCAAGAGAACAAATAAAAAAAAACGAATGGATTTGCAACATGGGAAAAATGTTAGGACTTAAAGAATGACCGAAGTCTAAAATACGCATCGATTCACTTAGAACATCACTAAGAATATCAAAAACTCCAGACCATTATGTTATACCTGGATTCTGGTTTAAAAATTTCACCTCCATCCTTGACAAACTAGCACTCGAAATAAACAGATGCCTACAAGAATCAGTTGTACTTAAATGGACGACCATATGAAGGACCACAGTGATCCAAAAAGACACCCTCAGAGGAACCACCCCAAACAACTACGGACTCATAACGAGACTACTATGTAGAAAATACCAACGGTACAAATAAGGGAAGAGATTTACGACTAACAAGCCGCAAATTGTTCTCCGATGAACAGGAAGAATGCTGCAAGTGAACCAGAAGTACAGAAGAGCTACTCTACATTGTTCAACATATCCTCAAAGAGAGCAAGATGAGACGGACAAATCTAGCTATGACCTAGATTGACAATAAAAAAGCATACGACATGGTCCTCAAAAATTAAATAATAAACTGTCTCAAAATGTACGCGATATCGGATGAAGTTATAAACTTCATCGAGAAAATTGACAGCAGGAGGGAAACTTAGCTGAAGCGAGGATCCAGAGAAGTATATTCCTGAAAGATACCCTATCGCCAATTATATGTTAAATAGCGATGATGACACCCAACCACATAATCAGGAAATGCATCGCTGCATACAAACTTTGTGAATAGCAAGAAAAGATCAATCACCTTATGTACATGGACGACATCAAACTATTTGCAAAATATTGAAAAGAATTGAAAACCCTCAAACAGGCATTTAGAATTTACAGTCTGGACATACGTATAGAATTTGCCATAGAAAAAAAGGCACCATGCTAATAATGAAAAGCAGGAAACGATATATGACAGATGGAATGGAACTAGCAAATTAAGAAGAAAAAGAAAGCTCGGAGGAAAATAAACTTACCAAATACTTGGGAATACTGGAAGCAGATACCATCAAACAAGTAAAGATGAAATAAAACATTTAAAAAATATCTCCGGAGCTACTCAAAACTGGACTAAATAGCAGGATCCTTATAAGATAAACACCTGGACTGTTCCCCTTGTAAGATACTCGAGACAATTATTGAAGTACACCAGAGAAATAGTTAAATGGACGAGATAACAAGAAAACTAATAACCATGCATAAGGCATTACATCCCAGAGATGACGTTGACACACTATATGTGTCAAGAAAAGACAGAGGACTTAGCTGTATAATTATGATGCATCGATACAACGACTCGGAGAATACATAGAAAAGCGAGGAGTAAAACTGATTCCAGCAACCAGAAACAATAGTGATAACACGATGATCAATAGAACAAAAATAACCAAAATGGGAAGAAAAACAACTATAGGAACATTTTAAGCGACAAGCGAGCGATATCTCACACGAGAAAACGTTGACGTATCTAAGAAATGGAAAATTTAAGAGAGAAAGTGAATCTCATCAAATAGCAGTAGGAAACAACACCATAAAGACTAATCACGTCGAAGCAAGAATAGATAAGATGCAACAAAATAGCAGACCAGGTTTGTGGTGAAAGAGACGAAACGATCAATCTCATAATAATCGTATGTAGCAAACTAGTACAGAACGACTTGACTGGGTGGACAAGGTGATCCACTGGGAACTGTGCAAGAAATTGAAGTTTGACCATACAAACAAATGTTATAAGCACAACCCAGAATCTATACGGGAATATGAGACATACAAACTCCTTTGGGATTTTGAAACACAAATGGATCATCAAATCTCGGCCATACGTCCCAACATAATAAAGGTAAAAAGCGAACATGCCGAATCATGGACTTTGTTGTTCTGGCTGACCACAGAGTGAAATTAAAAGAAAGCGAAAAGAAAGTTAAGTACCAGGACCTCGCTAGGAAATTTTAAAAAATGTGGAATATGAAAGTGATGGAGGTACCAATTGTGATTGATGCTCTTGGTGCAGTCACCAAATGATTGATACAGGGACTGGAGGACTTAGATTTAAGGGGACGAGTGGAGACCATCCAAACTACAGCACTATTATGATCAGCCAGAATACTGAGAAGAGCCATGGAGACTTGAGAAGATTTGTTGTCACTCAAACTCCAGTGAGAAACCATCGGCTAACGCTGGTGTGACAAACTCTCAAAGAAGAAAAATAATAAAATTTAAATACGAAAAGTTGTATATGCACAACCCAGAATCAGTCTTGGAGAATAAGGGAAACGATATTCTCTGCGATTTTGAGGTACAAACAGATCAACAAATCTCGGCTAGACGACCAAACGTAGTGTTTGTCAACAAAAAGAGAACCTGTCGAATAGTGGACTTTGCCATCCCGGCGGACCACTCCGTTAAAATAAAAAGAAGCAAAAAGAGAAATAAGTACTTCGACCTTGTCAGGTGACAACCCCCCCCCCAAAAAAAAACCATGGAACATGAAGGTACCGATGATACCAATTGTAATTGGCGCTCACGAAACAATCACTAAAGCTTGGTAAAGGGACGGGAAGACTTATAAATCCGAAGATTATTGGAAACCATCCAGCCTACACCATTATTAAGATCGACTAGAATTCTGAGAAAAGTCCTGAAGGCTTGTAGAGACTTGCTGTCACTGAAATTCCAGTGAGAAGCCATCGGTTAACGCTGGTGGCAAGAACTCACAAAGGAGTAAAATAAAAGCAATGATAATCCCTAGAAAGTAATTCTAAATTCAAGAAAAGATAGTGAAAATATCTGGCCCTTCTACCCAAAACTAATTTAAGTCTTTGTCCTAGATGGCAACATTTTGCTTGAAATAATGTCGATAAAAGTTCGATGATTCCTTCCCAGAATTAATGCTTTAAATTAAAATTTAGAGAAGAACTTGTTCACCAACACTGGTAAATATCAATAATTAGCGTTATGGAAATATATCCCATATTCGTATAGAGCATTTCATAGCTTTGAAAATACTTTGGGTCTCCCAAGATGTTCATAGCGTTATCAATAAATGACCAAGGTAGCTTGGTCAGCAGCAGACTGCTTTGTTGGAGATAGCCAGTCGTCGGATAGGAGTGCTGAGCGCAAAAGACAATTCGTTGTTTTATTCTCTCCATTCAGGTTTTGTGGCCGAGGAGCCTGGAAGAAATGGACAAAAGATACTATGCGTTAAGCTGCTCCTTCATTCTTTGAGGGACCATCCCTTCTCGGATCTTTGATTTGTTCCTCTCCATTTCCAGAGGACGTCTGTCGTCTTTCATCCCAATCAACTAAAGAGAAAAAGAGTCCAAATCGTGAAACTCATAATATATATATTTTATATATATTTAATAGCATGGATGCTTATCTGCGATCGTTACTTTCATGCCATGTTTTAACGACTGAAATGATCATTGTCGTTTAAAAACGGCATGAAACCAGTCGTCGCAGATAAGCACCATGCTATTAAATATATATAAAAACTAATACATATCTATTTATTATTAAATCATGTAATAACTATCCCAGATATTAAGCACTCTCCATATTTAACCGCATTTGGCCCGACACAATCCCACCAAGTGAGATATTGACAGCTATATACAGTTATATATTATATATATTGGGGTTTACAGAACACCCACACTTACTTATACCTCGAGTCGATGACAATTTATATGATGACATTTTTGACCTGTCATAGAGTGCTTGACTAAGGATATCATGTTACAGCATGGATGTTGAACTATGTCCATTTTTCTTTCTTTCGACTCCTGGCTTTTTTGATAACCCGGTACCATTTGATTATAATTCTACACATTCTTAGTACATTCTGTGGATTCAAGAACGACAAGACGTTCGATATAATCCAATAATAGAGCTAAGTAACTAATTTTCTTTATGAGAAAAATGCAATTTGGAATAAATACTACAAAGTCGACGATGTAATTCAGATTAGATATTCCAGCAAAAATATTGTTGAACGATTTTTTGTTATTTCAGTAACTGGGAAAACAATGAAAGTGTTACAGCTGTCATTGTTTTCTTTTGTTTTCTTAGATATGGACGAAAAAAATCTCAGCACATGATTTTTTTTTCTTTTAATAAAGATTTTCATAAAAAATTTCAATTAATTATTTGATATCTTGAAGAAAGAGAGAGTTGGAGAAAATTCGCCGGTTTGGTATTGGGAATTAAACGCGATTATTTAAGATTGGCGATGCAGATGAGATTAAGTTGAATATAAGGTTAATGAAATGACCTTATATCATCTTGGTAATAATGACCTGTGTTCTGTCTTGCTCACGTTTTGTATTTCCTCAACAAAACAGCAGACTAACCAAGTAGTCATTTTTCAAAGTTATCAACTGATTAAGCTCTGTGAATGAATTAGAATGTACTTAATACGGTTAATTCAGGGAAAAGAAAAAAAACTCTTCATCGGAAGAAGAAAAAAAATTAAATGCGAGAAAATTTGCGTTGTACCAAATTAATAAAGCTACACTTCAACAATGTTTATCTGAAAACTCATGACTTGATCAACGAAGAAAAAACAGTGTTTAATTACTGTCAAGTAATACAAACTGGATATTAAAATAGAATAAAGATAGGAAAATTTAAAGATACAAATTAAATCCAGCGTTGGTTCTATGGGGTACGAGTTCAAATAACCCGAACTGGGAATTAATAATACTATCATAGGGAAACATTTTTCTATGATATCGAATTCCGATATTCGTTAATTCATTAGTGAATAAGACCAAACCGTGAGATGTAATGGTTATTAAGATGGTGGAGCAGAAATTTTTTAATGATTTTGATTCTTACTGTGTACCCTGAACTCTAGTTTTATGCTGAAAACACACACACACACACACACACACACACACACACACACACACACACACACACATATATATATATATATATATATATATTTATATATGTGTGTGTATGTATGTTTACATTTCTGCATGTGATTGTGTGCCTATAAGGAGATGTATATAAGAAGGAAATGCATGAGAGGATGAAAAGAAGCCTGTGCTGTATCAACCATAAATAAATACAATACTATTATTATTTTTTAAAAATATATTTTCTACAGAAATATTTGTTCACCGTGTGAACAAATATTCTGTCGTTTGAATCTTCCTTAATCAATATTAATACCATAAAAGCTATTAGAATTTTACAGTAAATTATCAACAATGTCTTTTTATTAGGTACTGACAAAAATTTAGATGAAAAAATGTTTTTGATAAAGCGAGCTCTTTTGTTGGTGCGTGCTATGTTCAAGGTTGTTTCTGCATGTTAAGGTTTTTGCACCATACACTCATTCCGACTGTGGGAACACGGATGACATCATTGCCTGACCCTTTTTTGCAGGAATAATATAAGTAGCCTATGCGTGGGAGACCAATGATTGAAACCATCTTACTGAGTAATTTTTCACTTAGTCATCTTGAGGAGAGCCAAATAATGAATATCTAAAAGCAAAGTGATCAAACGAGAGAGAGAGAGAGAGAGAGAGAGAGAGAGAGAGTGTGTGTGTGTGTTTGAGTGAGAGAGAGAGAGAGAGAGAGAGAGAGAGGGCTGACAGAGACATTGAAATCAACCAGAGAGAGAAAGAAATAAGGAAAGAGAAAAACTGACAAAACTAGAAAGAAACCGAAAAAGCAAAGGAATGAGATATACAGAGAGATACATATCATAGGGAAAGATTTACTAAGAAAGAAAAATATTGGGAGAGTGAGATAGAAACACAGAGAGAGACACAAAACTGCGAAAGAGAAACTGGAGGAAGAGGAGAGAGGCAGAGGGAGGGTAAAAGGGAAAAAGGGAGTGAATGAAAAAAAAATTCAAGGGAAAGAGAGACAGAGAAAGACTGCGAGTGAGAGAGAAAGAGGAGGGAGGAAGAGATGAATTGATAGGAGACTGGAGTGAGATAAACAGTCATTCAAAACAAAGTAACAGAGAATTTATTAGAGAGAGAGAGAGAGAGAGAGAGAGAGAGAGAGAGGGAGGGAGGGAGGGAGAGTGATAAATGAATTGATAGGAGTTTGGAAAAAGATCAACAGTCATTCAAAGCAAAGAAACTGAGAATCTCAGAGAGAGAGAGAGAGAGAAAGAGAGAGAGAGAGAGAGAAAGAGAGAGAGAGAGAGAGAGAGAGAGAGAGAGAGAGAGAGAGAATTTAATAAAGAGATATCACTCGAGAAAGAAAAACCGACTAATTGAGTCGTGATTTTTGTCTGTGTGTTTTGTAGACCGGGAAGCAATCGCTAATATAACAAGTCTTCTAAATAAAAGCAATTATCTAATATTTTAGTCAATGAAAACTGACCGTCTTCCATTAAGTGCTCAAAATTGACTGTCTTCCGTTAAGGGTTCAAACTTTTGACATAAGCGTATCCTATTGAAAATCACAGCACACCAGACGGGAACCACCCAAAAAACTAAAACTAAAAAATAGAGACCAGTTTAGAAAAGTGAATTATTTCCGCGCATGCGTTATGAATTGTTAAGAATGAGATAATACGGTCCCCAGTTATTACAAAATATTTTCATAAAATGGTTAAGTGTCTTGAATTCAAATTGAGCAGATGAAAATGGTTTATATTGAAAGTCGGATTGCGTCAATTGTTTAAATTATCTGGATGTAGTTTAAACGTTCCTCATTTTCCTCAATTTTCTATCAGAAGTCAAAAAAGAAAGAAAAAAAAAAGAAAAATAAAAGAAAGAAAAAAAATTTGGATATGAATTCACGACAGCATGAACATTTTCTTTCTATTGTCACAAAAAATATTTGTGCGTTGTTTCAGAAAGAAATGATTTGAAACTGAAATTCTGATAATTTTAAATCATATATAGACTTAAATTCTGAAAGTTTTGAGCTAAATACAGAATTCTGGAAATCTGTTATTTAAGATAATTAATTGGGGTTTATCTCTGAGCAATTGATAGGTTTTCTGGGTTTTTTTTATTGCGTGTCAATCATTTGGGGATTATTTTCTGCTGAGATAAGTATGTTTTGGTTTTCCAGTGATATGGTTACAAGTAATAATTCTAATCTAATAACATATTTGATATAATTGAGATAACTATGAAATGTTAATAATATTTTGAATTTTTCTAAATATAAATATCTGTATTGTCAATGAGTGTTGCTAAAACGTGAATTCACTATTTTCGTTGGTCAACTAGTTGCAATTCCAACTCATATTTTGCCCAACGTCTGTTTCGTTTTACATTAGTTTTTTTTTTTTTTTGGTTTAATAGTATATCAGTCTTCGTGGGTTATTTAATACCAAAGCCATCCTTTTTAAAATAACAACAGTGGAACTTTTCAATCCATAGCTGAACGATGAGGGTTTCATACTTTTTCCAATGGTATTAGTTCGAAAGCAAACATAATATTACAATTGAAGTTTGAACTAGATTACAACGATGTCACAGTCCAGCATTTTAGCCACTACACCGCAGAGACTCCTTTTATATTATTTCTTAAACAAGTAATCGAAAAGGTCTGATCAAAATTTAAAAAAAAAATATTACGTTCCCTAACCGGTGAATCATGTTCACTTGTGCTTTGTGACCTTTAAAACATTTATTATAGATACCGAGTATATTCCCTTTCATGGGTTGCTGAAAAAACCTGTGTCAACGATGTTTTTAATTAAACTAATATTCCATTATAGATAATCTGACGTATAATGTTCTTTCTGATGTTTAGGGAGGTGAAGTATGCATCGTATCCTTTTAAACATGCACGGTTGATTGTGTGGGTGGATGCAGCACCTGCTCACCAGATTTGTAAGGGATTAAACAAACAGGCATTAATATAGAGATGCTACACATACAGCGAGAGAGAGAAAGAGAGAGAGAGAGAGAGGGTGGAGACGGAGAGATATACGTTTATCGTTGTAAGAAATGGAATCGATTACTTGGGTTCGAATCTGAAAAAGGCTGTTTGCACTTCACGTCATTCTAATATCCTTGGAAAAGAAATAAATCAATCTGTTCTTTGCTTTCATCTTTTGGTAAATGACAAGGAAAACTCCCTTTTTTAGTTTTTTTTAATCAACCAGTCGAGGAGAAGGAAAAATCAGAATTAAAACCAATTTTACTCCGCTAAAAAATTGTTGTATCACATTCTGATCATGGCTGAGGTGTTAAGTAAAAAAATGTGCATACACACATGCATATGTACACACACAAACGCACACACAAAGTTATATATAATTGTTGCTAGATAATAAATAGAAAAAGTCAGTCGAAAATGAATAATGCATATATATAGGTATTGACTTTTTTTTTTGCACGACGTCCGTTCTTATAGAATAAAATAGGCATATCGGTTGCAGACTCCTTCCTCATGAAAAATAACCACGATCATAAATTCACTTTGGTTACACGTTCCGTGATATTTTAAAATTCAGTTACTGAAATAAAAAGCTTCTATCATGATTAAATGCATTATTAATCGAATCAAGTTGATATAAACGAAACGTATTTAAAGAATATTTTTCACGAAATATATCATGTTTCTTAATGTTTCGAAAAATGATAAGAAATTGCTTTTTGATTATGTACATAGCAATTTAGATGAAAAATGTCGCTATAGTTAAATGATAAAATTAGTATTACGAAAAAAAAAAATATATATATAAATTCAAATATTACATGAGTGAATTAACTTTTCGTAGCTAAAATGTTGGGAATAAAACAAAGTATTATCCAAAGTGGCGTCATCTTGATCTGGAATTCCCATAATGTGACGGAAAACCAATAAAGTCAGGTGGTATGGTAAGATACTGCTTGTGCGCTCTGAGGTAGTGGTTTGACATCGAAATCAAGTCTGATCCAAGAGACATCCTTTTTCACGAAGACTTTGTTGGCCTGAGTGAATGTAATATCTCTTCTCAAGAATTGAGCACTCCAGATATTCTATAACGTATATGTAAAGAAGATATACGTAAAAAATTCCTTCAATTACTTCAATTGTGACGATGGCTCTGGGGTAAGAAATCCGACTGTGAATGAAGCGCTGATTTGTCTCTTTAGCAATCCACACACTTATTCAAACAAGTCGTCCAAAGGTCGAAATACCTCCGAAACACATTTTGATATAGCTTGAAAGTACGCCATCGTAATTCTTTTAATGTCAGATACATCTTTTAAATTTACTCTTATAAAGGGTTTTTTGTTTACAAGCAAAAGTTGCACCGGCCCAGCTTTTTTTAAGTATGGAAAGTGCTTCATTTTCCTTATTGTGCGTTTCCCCAAAACAATTTTAATCAAAAAGTATCGAGACTATATATAAAAGATTAATATTGATATATCTTCTTTTCATACATAAATACATAATTCTCAACTGTACACGTCTTCAATTAATTCTTAAAATGGAAAAGCTATCGCTGTTTTGAGATTTGTATAATTAATAATCAATTTCACAATTACTGGTAAATCAAAATTATATAGAATTCTTCTATTTTTAATACACAGTGAGTATTTCAGTTGACAGTGGAAAAATTCCACCAAACTCAAATTTTCAGAATTTTGGCGTATTTTTAAAAGCTAATACGGCTTAGTTAGATTTTTAAATCAATATAACATTGTCTTTAATTGGAATCATTTTGAGATTAGGCTTCTTAATCTGAGAATTAATTTCTTTTTATTTATTGCGGACTTTTTGTCCTCATCTTGGTAGTTTTTTTTCTTCTTCTTTCACTACATTTCCGCCAAATTTCACCTCTGGCCTTCTTCAGGTGATTAACCACGTCCTCGGAGAGGAATGCTGAGACTCGTAACCGTATCCCCAGTAATGACTGCCTTTCATAGTTGGCCGAAACGTTGTGAAAGAAGAAAAAAAAAATTGCCAAGATCAGGACAAAATCTCCGCAATAAATAAAAAAGATAATTAATTCTCAGATTAACATTTTCCTTTAAATTTCTATTATATTTTGACTGAACGTAGTTTCATTTTTCCTTGAATTTTATTTCGTATTTATAGTGATATTGACCAGTCACGTGCTGTCTTATGTAGATTGGACAATATAAATTTACATGCATGTCGGTCCACAACATATATGTGCATATTGCTCACGGTCCGGTTCGTAGGTCTCCCAGCTTCACCTAGATCTCATTACTTAACGGTTAACCGTGCCTGCCTGGGGCACGGATCTGACCGGGTGTTGGCTTATTGACTGGAGATTTCCTCCAATCTCAGAGGGCCATCTAGCCAAACTTTTACTCCCTTGGGGGTTAGGTTTATGGCATGGCGCCTAATAAGGGGAATGCCAAACAGGGCCGAAATTATTTTGGGCCATGCCGGACTCGTAAGGGCTTCGGATCTTCGACCGGACCCACCTTAAAAACGGCCTTGTGCCAGATTTGTACATTAGTGGGACGTATGATAAATACTCCGGCCCGGTTCGTTTGTTAAGGCCGCCTGACATGGGTTCTGGATAAGCTCAGCATTTATGTCACGCGGCTAAGACTGTTACACTTTGGACTTCAGAGGGCCATTCTCTCACCTAGTTGTAGGGCTGGGTTTATCGCTTGGCTCCTGAGGTGTCTTTTTTAGGGGAATGCTGACGGGGCCCAATGCACCGGGAGTGTCTGAGCAATAGCTCTGTCCTTTGTTCCCACGTTAAAAAAGCCTTGTATAACACTCTAGCATGGTGGGATGCTAAACAAATACTCCAAAACAGACTTGCGTATCGACAAGTTCGGTGTTACGACTCGCTCTATTATTATTTACGAAGCTTTAGCTTAGATATTGGACACATTTTGGACAATATCTGATGATGATTAATTGGTAACCTATATAAGATATCGAATGACCTAATCACTTTAACTTTGCTGATCAAGCAGAAACTCATGCTTTCGACGTGACTTATTACTCATATAATTATTCTTTTAAATAATAGGCTTGGTTTGGTTTCTTTGTTTAATGGTATATCAGCACTTCTTGGTTATTTAACGCCAAAGCCATCTTTCGAGAAGAACAGTAGTGGTACTATTTAACCCGTTGCTGGGAGGAATTGGGAGTTCATACCTTTCCCAAGGGTATTTGTCCAAAAATGAACATAAAAGCGCGACTGGACTTCAAACTAGCTTCTTACGATTCCGCTGTCCATTGCTTTAACCATTATACCATGAGGACCCCCCGCTTTAAATAATACTTGTGAGTTAAAAGAAAAGGTGACTGATTCATGAGCATGGGGGATTTAAATAGAAAATGTCTTTTACCTAAAGAATGAATGTAGGATAAGCAAGGAGTTTGGGAAAAAACAGGAAAAGGTAATTCAAACTTTTTAAATAGACAAAAGTGAAATGCAAATGAAATAGATGAAGGAGCTGTCAGGCGCTGAGATATTGCTTGTCTTCGAATTATAGAAAGATGAAACTTAACCTTAGTCACTGACAGTCGATGATAGAAAAAAAAATAACTGCAATAAAACAACGGGAAAAAAAGCGCAAGCGCGCGCACACACACACACTTAAGAAACTGAAGCTAAGTTTGAAACAGGGAGATTTTTAAAATACTGAAAGGTGACAGAAAAGAAAAAAGAAAAAAGAAGTAGATTTTGGTTTTACGTATTATATAGAAAACTAACTGAAAAAGATGTATACTGAAAAACCCGAAGAAACAAGCTCAAAAATTTAACTGCAAAAGTTCGATATGAAATTCTTACTGTATGGGAAAATTAGGAGAACCATTGAAAAAAATGCAACATTACATGGCTATTATAGAAAAGACTAAAAATGTAATCGGTGAAAATAGTTCACAAGAATACCTTTCATGAAGAAATTTTTCTACTCCACAGATGTTCATTAGAGAATATTTTTTACTAATTTTGTCCTATCAGAGGAGATTAAATTACGTTGATTGGATCGTATGCAGACAGATAAGATCCCGGACCAAAAAGGAAATCCTGGGAATAACATTGGAATGAAAACTCAGACTTTTTCAAGTTAATAAACCTTCATTAAACAGTATTGTTTGGGGTATTTAACCAACTCATGAAGTCGTGATTTGACACAAGGTCATTTTATGGTGACGAGCCACGTATAAGTCGAAACTCGGGCGTGGCTATCACAAAGAATTATTGATCCCGTGGGCATTCCCCAATTAGGACGCTTCAGGCGCCAAACGGTAAAATAAGCACGGTCTAGCAGGCACTAATAGTCGTAGGGAAGGCCCCTGGAGCTAGGTCATTGTTGATTTGCCCAAAGTAACTATTTTTTTTTGTATTTAGTCGACTTCCCACGAAGACATCATTTTGAAATGGAAATAGATGAATTCATAATGTGTAGATAGGTGACCGGGAATGAGGAATGGAAGTGGTAAGTTAACTTGAAATTCAACCGAAATCAAACTTTATGAACAAAGACGTGTACAGCTGATCAACATTTAACAATTATGTTTAAACGTCTCGTACTATCTATGGGTACCTATATTTTTATGTCACTAACATATGTCAAGAATGCACATATTCTCCAGTTACCCTTGCAATTCTTTCTTGTTCAAACAATCATTTCACACAAATGGTTTGAAATCCCTATACATCTTCTGGTAATTTGATAAACCTTGTTTTTGCTTAGATGTTGCACTTCGTCTTCCATTCGTGTCAGATGGGGTATTTAGGTGAATGATAGATACAAGGCCGAATGGCCCACAGTTTTGGCTGGGCCACATTCGGCTGGGTGAACAATCATTGACAAACAAAGCATAGCCTTAAACCTTCCGGTTTAGTTCAAACTACGAGCAGACATATGTGCCGGACTCATGTTACATTTTGAGAGTCCAAGTGCAGCAGGGTCAAATGACTCACATTACACCTGGTGAATCTGTAATCAGCATATTCCAGCAGAGCACGAGTCTCGGTTTGTACCCGACCCCCCTCTTCCTTAAAATCCTTAAAATTAAAACCTTTGTGTCAAATCTTGTCTGGTAGGAGGCAGTGACAAATAAATAATTTAAGCAGTCGCACATCAATTCAGACCTTGCTTACACTCATAGACAAAATTTGTTGAGTAAAAACAAAGCTATAAGAAGATCTTTTGATTATAAGTGATCAGTCATATCAGAAATGGCCAAAGTATTTTTAGTTATCCAAAATTGAAATCCTGAATTTTCAAATTAGTTTATATTGGCTAATTCATCATTTAAAATCATTTCAATTAATGGCATTCTGCGATCCCCATGGCGATCGTTTCAAGTCTAATATTCTAATAGAATTTAGAGACAATACTGCATCTGAACAAGCTGCCACAACTTGCTAGATTCTAATCACAGAAAGACTACTTCGGGTTCATTTTTAATCGTATATTAACCTTTGTGGGTTATTTAATACCAAAGTCCTATCTGCAGAATAGTAGTGATACTGTTTAACCTATCGCTGAAGGGTTTAATATCTCTCCGAAGTGTATTGGATCAAGAGTAAACATAATAGCGTGACTTGAGTTCGAACCCGCTTACTAAAATGTAGCATTCCAACACTTTAGATACTACACCAATGGACCGATAAAATAAAACACATTTTTTTCCAATCAACGGTCGTGTCGATACTGCTATACGGATGCAATACATGGACGCTAACAAAACAAATGGAGAAAAACCTTGACAGGAGTTACACAAGAATGCTGAGAGCAATACTGAACAAGTCCCAGAGGTAACACCCCACAAAACAGCAGCTTTACGGTCACCTACCACCCATCACGAAAACTATCCATATTAGATGAACCAGACATGCGGGATACTGCTGGAGAAGTAAGGACAAGCTCATAAGCGACATCCTCCTGAAGAATCCTTCACATGGACGAGCTAGAACCTATATACAACAGCTGTGTGCCGATACAGGATATAGCCTTGAAGACCTACCGGGGGCAATGGACGAAAGAGACGGGTCAGGGAATTCCGTGCTGGCAGTACGACATAATGATGATACTAGTATATATCCTCGATCATATCCGCTTTATTTCCAGTGTGACTGTACATGAATTTAAAGGTCATATGCATCATATAGGGGTTTAGTCTTGTGATCGTCTAATTAACCTACATAGACATTCTTGCGTTTGAACTTTAATGTTTTTGTGATTTATCAAAAGTTAAAATCAGGGACTGTTTTGAGAGAGAGAGAGAGAGAGAGAGAGAGAGAGAGAGAGAGAGAGAGAGAGAGAGATTCGCTCAATTGCAGGAAAAATAATATAATTTAGTGCACTAGATAACACTGCATCTCTCGTCGGGATTCAGGAAAATACGCACACGGCTTTCATTAAAATACATATCGCAATTTAACATATAAGACGCATTAGTAAAAAAAGAAGTACTCTGACGAACGTAGTCAGTCAGCATCATCCAGAACGAGTCAGGATCCGGATCAGGTATTTTCAATACTGGGAAGATTTTCCTTTATTTTATTTTTCCATCATGCTAATATTCCAACGACTCATGTATGACACAAGTACTGAATTACACTCGCCATATATAATCGATGAAATTGCATCTTTTTAAAATAACGAAAACTGGGTCTTGAAACACTGTTAAACTCATTATTGTTGATTCTGAGAAAATAATTTTTAAAAGGATTCTGCTGAATAGTAATTTACCCAGCCTTTTAGTTAGATGTGGTACAAGACCGTAATAATGGGGCATCCAATAAGAATCGAACTCACCCGTGAAGTGAATTGAATTACCATTACCGGAAAATCCGGCGAACTCTTATGCACAACATACGGAAACACTGGACAGCTGTTTTGACCTTATTAAGTCTCATCAGCAGTGTATACCGTGATATCCACCACTGAAGATCGAACCAGTGACCGCAGATTGCAGAGTAGAACCTCTACAACGGAGCCATATCGTGCACAAGTCCATATGTGCGATATGGATTGGTGGCACAGTTGTAGAGTTTCGGTACTGCAACCTGTTGTCGCTGGTTTGATCTCCTGTGGTGGAGCTCTCAGTATACACTGCTGATGAGACCTAATATGGTCGAAACAGCTGTCCAGTGTTTCCGTATGTCATGCGTAAGTGTTCGCCGGATTTTCTGGTCATGGTAATTCAATTCACAATATAATTCCTCAACTTAAAAAAAATGTAAATCACCCGTGAAGGTTTGCTAGTCTAGCTTTCTAATCGTTAGGATTCCGCTGAATAGATCGGCTTGTTGATGTACAGACTATTTACAGTAAATTTAAACTGGGTTATTTACTAAGCATAGCTTAGTTGCAACTCAAGGCCAGTGTAAATTGAAGTCAGGAACAATGGTTATGACTAGATATGACTGTGCTTGTCAATCATTTCACCATGTTTGGTACCGTAACTTAAACAACATGCCAAAACAGAATTATTTTACAATGGAAAAAATTCCTTGAGTAAATTATCGAAGACCGACAATCATTTGTATTTAAAAGTTTTTAATTCTATTATTTGTTTCAAAGAAGCGAAAACACCTTAAATGATTATTTTAAAAAAAAGCTGGATTTATTTATTTTCAAAAATAAGTACGCACTTTGTACGTTTATTCATTTTTCTTTTTCCATGAAGAGGCATTGCAATTTTATTTTAGGTTTGGTTTGGTTGTTAAATGGCATATCAACTCTTTTTAGGTTATCTAATGCCAAAGCCATTCTCCTAGAAGAACAGTAGTTGTACTATTTAACCCATAGCTGGGAGGATAAGGGGGTTCCTACTTTTCTCAAGGGTATTTGCCCGAAAGTGAATGTAATAGCGTGACTGGAGTACGAACTCGCGTTCTACGATTCCGCAGTCCATCGCTATAACCATTACACCACGAGGACACCCCTTTTATTTTACGTTACAGATTACTACTGTAGAGTCTGCTGATGAATACTACTTCATAAGATTCGTTTTGATTGTATATTTTTCTACCCGAATGAAATACTGGTATCATTTGTTTAGAAGAATTTTTTATTCAAAAAATGTTAGTGCACATATATATATATATATATATATATATATATATATATGTATATATATATATATGCGCATTTTTGTATATATATATATATATATATATATATATATATATATATATATATATATGTGTGTGTGTGTGTGTGTGTGTGTGTGTGTGTGTGTGTGTATTTCATTGCATATGCGTGTTTAATTAATACAATTTCCAATCACGTTCTACTCCCGAGCATTTAACAATCAGTAAAAACTAATTCATGCATTCATTGCGTGTTTAATCTCTATTTAACCTTGGAATATATTGCTTAATTTTACAGAAAAAAAATTAAGTCAATTGTTTTATGTCATATGACATGCAAAATCTTAAAATGATACGCATATTTAAGCAAAAACCTTACATTTTTCTTTTGATACATTCCAATTTTGAAATGCGCTGTGGAAAATTTTTAAAGTTAAACAATGCCTTTAGAAATGTAACAATTAGGGGTCTTATATGTAGGAATTTTAATTAGCAAACGTTTTTATGAAACAATTGACTTCACTGGACTTTACACACTGTCATCGGGGCTTAGAATATGTTATCATATACAGAGGAGTAAGACCCTCAACTCCCCTTAAAAAAGGTGTCCTGTGTTTGACACTAAAGTGTATCTGATAGTGAGGCTCCCGTTTTAGAGGACTGGGAGTATTCCACAGAACCATGTATCAAAATCTATGAATTAATATATAGAACTCTAAAGAAACAACTCCATGAATTACTAACATGTAGATATGAAATAACCTTTGACAGTTTGATGTGGCGTTAAAATCAATCAATCACTGAATTAAATATATAACAAATATTTCGAATTCTTCCTTAAACTGAATCATTTAATTGAATTTCTTTTAGTGCTTGTCTAGAGAGATCAAATGAAGCCAAAAAGATATTTTTTCGCAGGTCGAGCTGTAACAGTCTGTTTACGCATAAAAAAACCACACTATATTCTCAGTGGTCCAGTAAACTGGGACTGCAGAATACGCCGACTGCTTTTCTGCAGAGGAGTAAGACTCCCTCAACGAGTGTTCCCGATATGTAAACAATCAAAATGGTGAGGTTCCAGAAACGCTAGAGCTTTTGGGAATGCAGAGAATCTTTTTTTTACCATCACTCCCAGGTCCACTCTGGCCTAGAGTGATAGCACCTGATAGGGTCCTATCTGTGGGTCAAATAGAACTGAACTGTGTGCTTATGTTAAGCTGCATTGTTAGAAATAAAACTGTTTTGGTATATAAAATGGATTTGACATTAAATAACCTACCATGTTTGATATGTTATAAAACAAAACAAAACCGAATATATTCGTACATGAACTAAATCAGCTATACTATCGGCAATGCACGCAACCCAGCCAGATTATACTAGGGTTTTCCCAATATAAACTATCACCACCAATTCGAGCAATGACATAATAAACGTAATCAATTAGATTCTTGCTGTTTATATATATATATATATATATATATTATGAGACACATTTATGAGGAGCTGACTTAGGGTAAAATTACGTTGAATGCATCGATTTTCGGTTGATGACTATAGTTAAACAACGAAGAGACTATTTAATATGACTTAGACATGTTACTATTTAAACAACAGAATATACTGTAAGCAAGCTGTGGCCGGTATGCAAACCTTAGCCAATAGTTACATAAATAATGTTTAAGCTATGCATCATTAAAATTCTTATAGAGTGTTCACCAATGGCCAGAAGGCCTGGGTCCACTCCCAGGTCGATTCAGACTCAAAAAATGGTACTTGATGCCTCCTTGTTTAACACTCAGCATTAAAAGGTACGGATCAAGGGTAAAGTGGGTCAATCATGAGAAAAGAGTACCCTCCTCCTCTGCACCTTGGTGTAGTAGCTATCGAAAAGGGAGCCTTTGGGTGACCCTCAACTACGGTCACCAACCCTACTTTACTTACCCGTTATTACGCTCTCTCAAGGCTTGTGTGTACTTCGGCCTTTTTGCAGGTTTGAGTCTAAGCTACGCAATTCCCCGATACAGTGTCCCAAAGGAAAAAAGAAAAGCAACAAAGTCAAAGGCAAACTTTTAAGACACTTGCTCAGCTGAGTAACCTGTTTCTATCTCTGACCACTGTGGAAAAAGAGGTACCCCCCCATTCGTCTTCTAGCGTGCATCTAACTCCAACTGGTCCGGCAACCCGGTTCATAGCTAACTTCTATCTGCTCATAATTTACCCTATCCAGGCTGATCTTGTCTTTCCTTAAAATCTAATTTGTATATACAGAGCGCAAGATTCTTTCCCGCTTTCAAATATTGACCGCCCATTAGATTCATCAAACGGCTAATAAGTTTTTTCTTCCAGTAAGCGCCAAAAAGTCATGTCTTACAAAGCTCATTAAAACTTAATTCCTTTCATCTAGCTCTCTGAACTTCTGACGAATTCACTTATTCTTATGATATCAGCACACACAAGGATGCATACAATTCAATGCAGATATATGCACACTCACCTCGGCAAAAATACATATTTATACAGACATACTTACTTAAGACCTCTGCATGGATATTGCTACCTTGATATAGAATACTTACACACTCATCTGACCTACTCAAATATAATACCTTCACTAACTCATATGACTGAACTCGCAACTATACACATAAGCGTTCATGCATCTTTCCTTTGCTCAAGAGAGGCTGAGGTCATAATGTCACGCCTGAAACTTTAGTTTAAATCACACAAAATTGTGAGGTTTTCATTAGAGTAATTTACTAAGCTTTTTTTTGCTTAGATGTGGCACAAGGCCATATGAAAGGGGCACCCAATGAGACTCGAAGGTTTTCATTAGAGTAGTACAATTAAAATACCCCAACTTTGTGAATAAGATAATTTCCTGTCCAGTTTTACAGTAGATGTTCATTTTAGGAGGTTGCATTCACAATTTTTTAATCATTTCGATAAAACAGATAATAATGAAATACTAATTAGAATCCTTTCTTTATTACTAAAATAAATACTGGAATGAACTTTTTCTACGAAAGAAACTTACAAGTTCATACGTTGTCTTGTTGCCCAGAGATAAATGCAGTTTAAACCCTCTACGAATCTCTTATACAGTTTATTATCAAGCAGAAAAAAAATCTGTTATAACAAAATTGTCTTCGTTTTCCTCTAAAGATGTCTCCATGTTAACTTCTACTGCATAAAACATTTTAAATTGCTTGTTAGATTTTAAAATCAATATTCTTAGCTTTCAGGTGTGCTTGATAAAAGTAAAGAAGGAGAAATGAGGGAAAACTTGTCATTTTCTAAAATAAAAAGGAATATTGAGATAGCATTTTTTAAATGTATTATTTTTGTTGTTGTCTTATTTGATCGTAGAGAAACAATTTTACCATCTCAATGGAAAATAAGATGATTTAAATTCAAGAATCAGGCAATTCAAACGTCTCATCGTATCGCAATGCAAAATAATTGTTTTTGTATATCTCCTTGCATATATATATATATATATATATATATATATATATATATATATATATATATATATATATATATATCAGTAGTTTACGACTTTTTCTACGATGTATATTAGAATAAAGTATATTTTTACAATTAAAAATATTACTTAGCACTGACCAGCAGAGCATAGTAGAACCTAAACTAAACGTCGTTTGCTAAACCTCTTTGACAGCCTAATTACAACCAATTTCAGTTATCTTTTTAAGAGAGTAAGAAAAAAAATGCTATCTTCAAATTAGTTGCCCTCATCTGAAGATTAGAATTTTTCTTACTACTTTAAGAAGAGGGCGTGAAGCTGGTAGTAATGGGGCTGTCAAAGTAATGGGGCTGTCGTATATATATATATATATATATATATATATATATATATATATGCTGGACAGCGATATGGTTTGGACAAGTGGTTTGAGTATGAGTCATGGTAATCTTTCGATGGATGTGTTTTATTCTCATCTATAGAAGCCAGTCTAATAGATGAGAAACAGTAGGTCCCCGATTTAACTATTTGATCCGGGCCGTTGTCCAGTGGGATTCGCCCGCCTAGCACCTGGTTAGGCGTGTCGTTGACCTATTGTTGGATTCGTCCGCCTTTACGTCTACCATGCTGTTTCCCATAGTTTCCGAAGTATACCCTGCAGGAAAAATCACCCCGAGCTTGTCTTAAGTTTTAACTAAGTATAAATCGACGGTTACTTTATTAAATTCATTGGAGAGTCCTTATTTATGTTTCATTGCAACCTTAAAGATATTCTATCTTTACGCTAACTTAGGTTTTCAAACACTCAGAAATATTTCAAAAAGTATTAAAATCTTTTATATCATTTTCCATGGTTCAACTGGAACTTAGATTTACATTAATAGTCTTTTACTTTTAAAACAGATTATATTCAGCAATGATTTTACGCATAATAAAATCTTTCATAATGGCAATATAGTAAAAAGACAGGATAACTAACCCGTAGATTGACCAGTTCCAGAGGCAGCTACAAATTTTGTTTTTTGGTTTGGGCTCTTTAGAGTAATGTGAGTCAATTCTAAGGTGGACTGGGGAGGTGTTGAATCTTTCGTCTTTTATAGAGATCTATACAGCTATATGGATGGACTATATGGACGCTAACAAAACGTTTGGAGAGAATGCTTGACGGCAATTACACAAGAATGCTGTGAGCTATATTAAACAAGTCCTGGAGGCAGCACCCTATAAATCAGCAGCTATACGGCAACCTAACACCCATCACGAAAAATATCGAACTTAGACGAACCAGACATGCGGGACATTGCTGGAGAAGAAAGGACGAACTCATAAGTAACATTCCTGTGGACCCCTTCACATGGACGAACAAAATAGGACGACCCGCTAGAACCTATATACAAAAGCTCTGTGCCGATACAGAATGTAACCTGGAAGACCTCCCGAGAGTCATGAACGATAGAGACTGGTGGTGAGAGAGGGTCAGGAGGATACGTGCTGTCAGTTTGACATGATGATAGTGGACAAGTAAGGACGAATTTATAAATGACGTTCTTCAATGTACCCGTTCATATGGTCGTTCAAGAGTTGGCCGACCAACAAGAAGTTGCCTATAACAGCTTTGTGCAGATGTTATATAATTAAGGAATGATTTTTTTTATATAAATCTTTTTTCGTTAATTATATTTATTATCAATTTTGGTAAGGCTTTGAAATACTCAGTGTCTCTTAGTGCATAATCAGACGGTGCAGCCTTACGTCCGCGTGGAAAGGATATGACAATCATCATCTGTTTTAATAAACCCCTCAGACAGGAAATAGGTCGTTAGAATGAATTGAGGGTGTGGATGATGTCATACCCAGAAGAAACATCGTGATAGTTTGAGGATTTTTGAAAAGACAAGTAGTTGAGGTCGACCGTTGACGGTAACTGTTGAGTTTTCGGATCTAATCATATTTTATTTTTTGGGCCTCGACCGGAAGAGATAAACTGAGATTATAAAGCCCACAAGATGCACCTTGTTTGGGCCAGACTGGTATGGTTAGCATAGACTTTTATGCTTTGTGTCTCTTTCCTCGTGTCGCCAAGGACTGTAGGTAGAAAGAAATAAACTCGTTCGTACCGCCTGTATTAGAGATAGAGAGACTAAGGAAAATCCATGCCAGCACCGCGACTTAATGATGACTATATATATATATATAAATTTATTGCGGAAACTTTTGGATATATATATATATACCTTCAAGAAAGAACCAAAATTCGGTCACATTATAAATTTACTTCCATCTCGCTAAGGGCATTGATATGAATCAGTAACTCAAAAAAATGTTAACAGAACTTCTTCAGATCTAACATGGAGATAATGAATACAGCCAAAATGGGATGGGGTGGGGTTGCAGGAAGGAAGGAAGGAGCCTTCTCTCATTAAAGAATATTTAAATATTCGAATTTTTAATAATTTAATTGTCCTGACGGAATTGTTTCCTACTCCGGATTTACTGGATTGAAGAATACACACACACACACATATATATATATATATACAAGGATGTACTGTGAAAATGCATTTTGGGCGGGACTCAAATACTTGTCCCAATTACTGACACTTCACTGAAATATTGTGATAAAAGTGACTGAGGTTCAAAAGAGCACAGTAAAAATAATTGAAGTTTCACTCAGTTCAAACAAGTTGCATGAACTATCCCGTTTGGTACTGAGTCTTCACTTTTGCCAACTGCGCGGAGGGTTTTAATTAGTATTTCGTAATTATCTTTGTAAAATAAATAAAGTTTACAGCAAATTAAGGCTCCACTGAGTAAGACTTAGCATGACGAATTGAACTGGAAGTTGTTTTATTCTCCAAGTTTTTTAAAAACACTATTGCACGAATAAACATCTCACTAACCTGTGTTGTGTGCTCAGGATAGATAGATAGATAGATATTATTTGGACATGGAGAGAGAGCTTTCGTTTGTAATGTTTTTCTTTTGCTTTTCTCAATCTTTCTTGCAATTTACTTTGTGTCAAGGTCCAGTTGGTAGAGAAGTTCTGCTCCAAAGTTCTTTCGATTGTATCCATCGATCGTCTTTGTGGGTGATTATTCTTCGGTGGTATGATGTGGTTTATCTTTAATTTGGGAGTTAAAGTTATTGTGCTGGAAGAGTTTATTATTGTTGCGGGTACATGAGCAAACATGTCATTTATTAAAGTTGTTTAATATGTTAGAGCTGATGTTGAATTTTTTATTTTATTTATTTGTTTCTCTACGTTTAATACCAGTTACTTCGAGTATTCCTTGGCGTTTTTTACAGTTAGTTTCGTAAAAGATTTATGTATAAGTAGTAAAGTTGGTGACCGTAGTCGAGGGTAACCAGAAGGCTCCCTTTTCAATAGCTACTACACTGAGGTATAGGGGAGGGTGCGACTCATTTCCCTGGATTACTCCACTTTACTCTTGATACGTACATTATATTGCTGAGTGTTAAGCAAGGAGGTATCAAGTACCATTTTTAAAGTCTTTGGTATGACGCAAACTGGGATTGAACCGCGGTCTCCCGGACCATTGGTGAGCACTGGGTTTTCCACATTTCGGCTGATGTGAATTTATTAGTGTCATTAGAATGCATTGAAATTATGTTGTTTTATGGCCCTTGTACTCGAAAGGTCGTACGTTAGACGACGTGAGAGAGAGAGAGAGAGAGAGAGAGAGAGAGAAAGAGAGACAGAGAGACAGAGAGAGAGAGAAGGGTGGCTGTTCTATGACTAATGTGGGTGATAGGACTTCTTAAGGTGTTGTTTAAGAGACACACCTAAAATGGACGAGTGAAATTGAATAACACATTTTTTAATTTAAGGAGTTGTTAAGGGAGTTTGTATTATTTTTAATGGTGAGATTTGTTATTTTTAATCTGGTATAGTAAATAAGTTTAATTTGTTACAGGTGTTCGGTGGGTTTAGTGCGTCGGTGTGTTAATATTGGCAATCGTTTATTTGTATAATTTACAATTTTTGCTTCTTGTAATAGTGTTGTTATTGTTGTTGTTATTTTGATGGATGGTATAAATGTAGTTTTATTTGCTACTTTATGCGGATAAATTGTTAACTTGGGTTTTTTTTATATTAGTGAGATTTTTGTAAAATATTTTTGATAAGGAGATATAAAAGGATATATGAATGAAGTTTTTTCATCTAATTTGTTTCATAATTTGGGAGACATTCATTTTGATAGTTGAGTCGATTTGAGTTGTAAATAATTGTCTTTACTATATATATATATATATATATATATATATATATATTAGTAATGTTTTGCTGGAGTTGTTTTGCACATCAAGGAAAGGGATTTTTTTGCTAATGTTGAGTTCGTTGTACTGAATTTTTTTCTAGAGTTTGCTTAGGTTGGTCAAACTCTCATGGAATTGTAGAGTACCAAAGATATAATCGATGTATCGCACGCTCACACACAAATATATATATATATATATATATATATATATATATATATATGTGTGTGTGTGTGTGTGTGTGTGTGTGTGTGTGTGTGTGTGTGTGTGTGTGTGTGTGTGTGTGTGTGTGTCCTCTGACAATCAAGCACACATCTATCGAACATACACATACTGACATGTGTCATTTTTTCTTACTGTGTGTCTGCAAAAATGTTTATATATTTTTGAAGATGTTTGTCCTACATTAAAATGTAAAATGTATTGCATCTTCCACCTGGGAAAAAATATTCGAAATTCATTTAAATATATCTAATAATCTTTTCTGTATTGATCTTTACAGCCATTTAAAATTAATGCAGTAACAAAGTTCATGATATATACGCATTCTTTTTATCTCTCGTTTTAAAAGAGATGAACTATGACATTGTAAATAGAGTTTACTGGCACTTGTTTCTAGACAGGACACAAAAATTTTTGGGCGGGTGGGTGATGATGAAAGTTGAAAACTTGCATTTGTATTTCATTCCCACTTAAGATTTTATTCATTCATAGGCAGTGATTCTTTTTAGTGGACTTCGTTATTTTAGAAGAGAAAACATTTTTATCTTATTTTCTCTGATGCTCCTCAAAAGCCTCATAGAGAACTCACAGCATTAGAAGTTATTTATATCATTGAAATTAGCGCAGCGGTTATCATTGTAATAAATGGAATCGGCAACCTGATTTCAAATTCACGTGTCACTGTTTCACCTGGGCCTCATTACTTAACAGTGATGGGCTGGTTATCCTGTCGATAGGTCACACTTAGGTCTGCAGTGCCTGCCTGGGGCGCGGATCTGGCCGGGTGTTGGCTTGTTGACTGGAGATTTCCTCCGTCCTCAGGGGGCCATCTTCCCAGGCTTTTAACCACTTCGGGGTTAGGTTTATTGCCTGGCGCCTGATGCGCTCCTTATAAGAGGAATGCCGACGAGGTCAAAGGTATTTTTGGTCATGTCGGATGAGTGTGGGCTTCGGCCCTGCGACCGAACCCACCTTAAAAAAGGCCTTGTGCCAGATTTGTACGTTGGTGGGACGTATGATAAATACCCAAGAGTTGCTGCTTGCATTTCATTTCATGTAATTGTCCTACGCAAAGCGTCTATCCATCTGTTCTCTCTCAACGACGGATAAATCGTTGAGTTGAAAAAGTTATTTTGCCTTGGTTAGGCAAATACAGTAACTAGCAACTAACTGATAAGGGTTGGGAACTTGCTTCGAGAGCAGATTTAAAAGTACGGTCGGGATAAAATATATAGGTGCTAGGGCTTGACATGACCAGCCGATTGATCTGTTCAGGCCCAATCCGACCGCCCGTCAGACCAAGTAAGGGCCAAAGTGGTGTGTTACAAGCCATTGACCACTGTCAGCGGATCAATGACTGCTCAACCACCAGGGATCCGTCCTAGCGCCCTACGGGTCGCTACACATGGCCAACAGGTGGTCTTATTGGAGAGATCTTACCCCTCTGCAGAGGGTCAGTCGGCGTATTCTACAGCCCCAGTCGACAGGGCGAGTAAGATAAGGAACAACACCGATTTCAAGCTAACTTTGTTTAAAAGTTGATCTAGAATCGTATCTTGCTCGAGGAAGAGGGTTTTGGAAAATATTTAAGGGAAACTACTCGTTCTATTAGGAGTCTCCTTAGTCTGCTCGTTGTTATGCACACAATGTTTTGGCAGACCAATTCTTTAGTTTTCATCTGGTGTAAAATTGCAAGATCAAAAAAGGTAGGAGTTTACTGTGCAGTGAAATACTAATAGTTTCAGTAAAAATGGGAACTTAATTCATGGAATCCATTTTCTGCCGTTGTAACTTTTATGCCACCAGTAATTCAATGGTCTGAGGAATTTTCAGCATATTTTTGGGTACTGGATATTGCGCATTCTCTTTTCCAAGACAGTTTTTAAAAAAAGAATCAATATAATTCTTGAGATATTTTTGTTGTTTACTAAAATTTCTAAGCTACTTATCAACATTTCGACGTATTAGTGATGGCAGAATTGATAAAACAATTACTGTGTAAAAGAACACTGTCGTTCTGATATTGATAATATTTTAAGTTAAAAAATACACACAAAAATTGACATAGCAAAAAAAATAATAAAATTAATAATTCTACGAGTACTGCTACTACTACTTTCTAAACAATATTAGCAATTACGCATTAACACTGAATCTATCAGAAATTTGAAATAGTCGAAAATAAAAGATTTTACGTGTTGATGTTGATTAGATAAGGATCCAATAATCGTAAGTGCAAGACAATGAAAAATAAAACTAATTATTTGTAGTTTAAAGACATTGTAGACACACAAAATGAAAAGGATAAATCAGAAGTTTTGATGGGCAATTAAATAACTGGAAAAATATTCAACTTCTTTAAAGACTTAATGTCAAAAGACTTGAAACTTTACAGAGAGAATTTATTGATAGCATTATGTAATAACTTTACTTATACTTGTTCCAGAACTGAAAGACTTTTTTAATCAATTGGTTGTGCCAAAACTAAACGGAAAGGGCTTATTTTCCCTTTCAAACTTTGCTTTTGTGTTACTGAGGAGTGTAACACGAAAACATGGTGGGAGACTATAGTTAGAAGCTGATATGTTAAAGTAAATAAAGTTGGTGACCGTAGTCGAAGATGACCCAAAGGCTCCCTTTTCAATAGCTACTACACCAAGGTGGAGAGGATGGCTCTACTCCTTTCTCTGGATTACTCCACTTTACTCTTGATCCCTACCCTATAATGCTGAGTGTTAAACCAGGTGGTATCCAGTACCACTTTTTGAGTCCCAGGTCTACTGAGCCATTGGCGAAAACTCTAACCATGATACCAATATCGTAAATCTCAAAGGTCTTATCATTTCTAATTACTCTTGTTGATTTTGTGTAAAAGTTTAATTCAAATATTCACATTTTTATTTTCATGTTCTTTTATTAAGAGGATATAAAAAAAGGTGTAATTTTGTTTTTTCACATTAAAAAAAGTTCTTAAATCTCATTATACGCCCTTTGAGTGGGCTGAGAATATACTATATCTGATTTTTAGAGGAGTAAGAACCGTCAAAAGGAGTGTGCTGGGTATAATATTAAACTTAATCTGATGATACTCCAGTTCTGGATACCTGTTTAGGGTCCCACCTGTGTAGGATCTCATCTATTGGTCAAATATATTTTTTTCGAAAACTATTTGTATTCAATTGAAGCATGAGCAAAAAGAATCAGCTACACAAATAATGTAAATATGAACGTACAATGAACGCAGTTTCCTAAATTCTAGGCATAGAATAACCCGAGAGAGGATGACATGCAGTTAGAATTAATAAATCAGTCATTCGAAATTCCTTATCCAGGATACCAAAATCAAAGTTTTTAGGGGAAAATGTTAATTTTCTATACTTTTACAATGACAGCAATTAAGAAATAACACACACACACACACACACACACACACACACACACACACACACACACACATATATATATATATATGCACGCATGCTGTTATGATTCAATTTATGTTCTATAGTGAAATTTTTAATACTTTAACGTTTACTGGAATTGTAATGCGGATCTATATAGCGCATACGCCTCTACGTCCAAATGGCATCATTAGATTCAATTGTAAAGAAACGCACATATTTGATTGACGAGAAAAGGGTGGAAATGGTTTAAACCAACTGATTCGTAACACAAAAATTTTATCTGAACGTTTTGTAATCATAAGAAAACTAGTCTCCCACAATCAATTATTGCTGAGTCGGGACATCCATCCTCACAAGATGCCCTATATTTGTGGCCTTGAGCCAAATCTAATCTATGCTAATTTTCAAATGGGACATTTGTGTTTTATGACAAGTGAACTTATGTAGATGACCACTATTAGTGAGTATTGGGTCCTTTCCTCATTGGATGCTTCATACTAGTGTCGTATAAAGAAAAGTGGATGCTTTGCGTGTAATGGTTTGCTAGATAGGCAAGCTGATCATGGCAATATAACGTTATTGTATCATCTTGAATGTTCAAAATTTAAAAAAAAATATTTGACGACTTCTTTAATCGGTTACGAAAAAGTCTTATTCAGACTGTTTACATTATAGCAGTTGGACTGAAACACAATGAGAGAAGAAGTCTCATTGGGTGCCCCTTTCATATGGCCTTGTGCCACATCTAAGCAAAATGCTTAGTAAATTCCCACAAGGAGAGAAGAAGGCCTTGTAAAAGTCTACGAACGAATCTCGCTTGCAGCTACAAAGAGTCACCCACCACCTCATCTCTCACCCATCCTCACGAACGTCTAACCCAAGTGGTCTCTTTGGTTTCAAATCTCGACTCCCTTCTATAGCCATCTACTTGAATTCAAAATTATCTTTTCTTATATAATTTATTAATTCAATTATCTCATTCAGCTGATGTTATAAAGGCATGTGTCTAAACCCTTTCGATGTGACGTCATCTTCCTAATTATTGCATTATATGATCACGAACTTGTATTTCTTACCCAGATAACAAACACTAGATTTGCTTATGTTCTATATCCTGTCTAGAACTATTTTCACATGGCTTATCCGACACACGTGGAAGCCTATGACCACACCAAACTAAATAATAGAATAATATAATCAATTATCAATAAAATAATTGCTATAATTAATTACCACTTATTTTACAGTAAGAAATTCAATTCCCCAAGAGTCTCGCGTACTTCTTTCTAAGTTAGAAATACTTGAATGATGAATGCAGAAGGGTAAGATCTCCGAAAGAGATGTCCTGAGTATGTCACAAAACTGTATGTGGTGGTGAGGCTCTAGTTCCAGAGTTCTGGGGAGTGGGGAAAACTTTCATTACTATTCATTCCAGTTTTCCTCAGCCCCGTAATGGTAGAGTCTTTTAGGGTCCCTTCTGAGACGATGAGATCTGTTTAAAAATGTATCGTATTAGAAAGAGCTTTGTGCAAAACAACAACAACAACAACAACAAACACTTACGAAACAACTACACAAAGTTTTAAATACAATAAACGCGAATTCCAAATTTTTATGTGAGAAATAACATTGGACAGGTTGACACACTGTTAGAATCAGTCAATCTATTATTTATCTCCCATATTTAGCAATGAATTGGCAAAATTTATTCAGTCAAAAAAGATTCAAGATTAGAATATTGATAACAACTGAAATGCTGATATTTAAATTGTTCGAATGGGAAGTTTTCTCCAAACATTATTGAAAGTATTTGTCATATTGTAATAAGGAACTATTTATTGATGCGTAGATAGCATTTGGGGTATAAATTGTCCATACCCAACCACAAAAAAAACAAAAAAACAAAAACAAACTATATTGACGACATTTTCTTGGTTTCCATGAAGGATACTTGAATCTCTTTAACTTAAAACATTTCTCCCTGCTTTTTTGAAGTAGCGAGCCTTTGTGGAAGAAAATCGGAAAAAAAAATCTATCATGAAATACATTAATGTTTTAAGACATTTGGTTCAGTAACGTACGGGCTACCCAGCAATGGCTGTAATTAGTATTATTTTACATTTGTGCACTCATTTATTAAACGCTGAAGGTATTATGATATTTGATTTTTTGAATTTTTTTTACGTCTTGGGTATTCATTCCATTTTTACATTTTACTTTTTTTTGTAGAATTAATAAAACTCGTGTATCTTCTGGTTTCCATGGTCAATAACCGAACGCAACAATTAATTTTTCAAGGATTTCGGAATCGGAAATGAAAGAGTTACTGTAATGAAATCTATACAGTTGTGGGTTGAAAGAGAGACAGGTTTATCTTTAAAAAAGAAATCTGCTAGACATCAGAGAGTATCTCGGCAGTCGAGGGGAATATTTCCAAATCTCTAAGACGTTTTGCTCTAAAATATTTTCTGGTTTCAAGAATATCTGAATGAAGTTTTAAGAGAATCTTACTAAGACACCATCCATAAAAAATTGATTCTTCGACTGGAACTTAAAGGACGTGACTGGCTCAGCAGCCAAACATCTTGTATGGTCATCTCGGAATAATTTTCCAGATGACGCTGTCAAACACCTTATGAAAATCATTTTCATTTGCCGGGCCACGTTTACAAAAATACAAGGAAATAGACTCACCTTGGTATCTAATAAAATGATAACATTAAAAATCAAAATATCGAATATTTTCTGTCCTATCGTTAAATCAAATTTTGAATAACACCAACTTTGTTTTTTTTTAAATTCACGTTTCAAATAAGATATTCCTTATATATATATATATATATATATATATATATATATATATATATATATATATATAAGCAAAGCTCTTCGAAAGAATTGAGGACTCTGGTCACCGATAGGGTATAAAAATTGTAAACAAACGGCTGCTGCTGCTGTTGCTAAATAAATACCTTAAACATTCCTTAGCCAACGTGGTCCGCTTGGTGGCCGAGAGGTCTGAGACTTAATCTAACCTAAAGTTGGATGGGTTTCGATCCCGGCTTCGAGCGTCCTGCGTGTCTAGCCGCACTGAAGAGTTCTGATAGAATGAAACAGTCTGTCTTGGGATGTCAATACGCTCCCCCATGGGGGTTGAGCACTCTGGTGAAGGAATTGTCGGCCGCCCCTAGCGTAATGCAAAGCTCTTCGAAAGAATTGAGCACTCTGGTAGCCGATAGGGTATTAAAAAATGTAAACAAAGGCTGCTGCTGCTGTTGCTAAAAATAAAATACCTTAAAATTCCCGTAGCCAACGTAGTCCGCTTGTAGCCGTGTGGTCTGAAACCTTAATCTATCGTAAAGTTAGACGGGTTTCGATCCCGGCTTCGAGCGTCCTGTGGGTCTAGCCACACTGAAGAGTTCTGATAGAACGAAACAGTCTGTCTGTGGATGACAATATATATATATATACATATTTTCATCCCAAGACAGACTGTTTTTATATATATATATATATGGCCGGGCAAGAACAGGACGACCAGCCCGAATATACATTCAGCGGCTATGTGAGGATACGGGATGTAGCCCTGAAGACCTGCCAGAGGTGATGACCGATAGGGAGAAGTGGCAAGAGAGGGTCAGCTCTATCTGTTCTAGCGGCATGTCACGAGATGATGATGATGATGATATATATATATATATATATATATATATACGTTGGCTGGTTGGTTGGGTTTTATGGTATATCAACCTTTGCAGGTTATTTAACGCCAAATCCATTTTCCCGAATATAATTCTATTTCAAACAATTCAGTTTAGCATAAGTACGCAGTTTAAATGTAAATACAATTCAATTGTAAAAAACATTTCTATTTCAAGCAATTCTATTAATTCAAACAGTTCTAATTCAGCTAATTCAGTTTAGTATAAGCACAGAGTTTGTTTACACACAGTTAAATGTCAAAACAGTTCTATATTAAACAATTCAGTGCAGTTTTAATGTCACAAAACAGTTCCATTACAAAGAATTCAGTTTCGCATAAGCAGTTTAAATGTAATTCCGGTTTAATTGTCAAAACATTTCTATTTCAAGCTATTCAGTTTAGTCAAACAGTTATAAATCAAACAATTCAGTTTAGCATAAGTATTCAGTTAGTTCTATTTAACCCATAAATAGAGCCCTATCAAGTGCTACCATTCCGGGCCAGAGTGGACATGGGAGCAATGGGAATGATAGGGTACTTCGCATTCCCCAAAGCTCCAGCATCACTGAAACCTCACCATCAGATTGTTTAGTGTCATATCCAGAACATTCATTGGGGGTGGGGTCTTACTCCTCTCCAGTGGTGTAGTCGGCGTATTCTACAGCCCGAGCCAACTGGGCAATATACGTATGTATGAATATGTGTGTGTATATATACATTAATATACACAAGCAAGATATCGAGTACTCTCAAAATCCTTTGCTTATATAAGTGATCGCTTACAATAGTAACATAAATCAAATTTCACGGCGAATTCTTAAATTTTTTCAGTATCATATAATGCTCTTCGTTTTATGTGTTGCTTCATACATTTTTTAAAGTAAATATTTTACACCTGTGTATTTGTATTAGTCATACGCACGCAACCCCCCATATGTATAGTTTAACTGTGGACGTTTGAGTCTATGTTTTTTGTGGGTGGGAACAAATATTGTATTTCCAGTTTTTTTTTAAGAGAAGTCATTATCTTTTTAAATTACCTTCACATTTTTGTGTCCAAACTATAAAAAGTTATTTTCAATTCACTTTACGTGTAATTTTATTCAACCCTGACGATTTGTTTTTGAACTAAACGAACTCCAGCGGCGCCTAAATTGTAAAATAAACGCACTTGTTCGTTTGTTTTGAGTTTCAATGGTACGATGATATCACTGACAAAAAGAGGGTGAAAAAAGCGCTGCTTCATCTTGTAATATGTTCACAAGTCACGTAACTAATCTGCATTAACTTTCGAATAGAAATGTGATGCTTTAGGTTTCGCCACTGAGAATGACTGGGGTCTTTCGTATTTGTGAAAATTTTTCGATGAATCAATTTTTATAAATCTACATAATTCACAACAAAATTATCTTATTTCTTTCAATATGAGAAAACTATGAAGACTTTCCAAAAGAAATAACTCGTATTTATTTCCGCAGAAACTGTAATACAGTTGTTCTTAGACTTATTTTGTCAGTGAACCTTCATAGGACTTTCTAGAAAATTGTGCAACCTGCTTTTTTTCGAACATTTTGTGTCAACTCAATATCAATAAGGCATAAGATAAAACAAAACTTATTTACAACGATTAAATATATTCATGTATAAAGATATAATAAATGAAACATTAAAATAAAAGTTAGCTCAGCTGTTCTTTCTTAAAAAGTGTAATTTTTTTGAAAATAATTTAAACAGCCGATAATTATAATGATTATTATATCATCTTCGAGTTAAAATTTTTACATTTCTCTCCTTTGCAACGATAAACATTTAGTTTTATATCGAATTATATTTTATTGTATTGAATGTGAAATGATTTTTTTAGTTTAATTAATTTTAAAGTAAAATTTCATCCCCAGAGACTTTAAAAGAAAAGGGACACGATGTTGGATGTTCACTTTTTTTTTAACGTTGTAAACATGGTGTACCGTGGGGTGTTAGAATGCACCATTGGGTATTGTGACCATAGTTACACGCAGGGTGTTTAAACACCATGTGAATTAGACGTAACTTCAGTTGTTCTAGTCAATTTCATTTTATTTTGTTTTATTTGTTTTTTTCAAAACTAATATATGTATTTAAAATGTGCATGTCAATTAATGATATATTCAGTATTTAATTCTAACCTACAATTAATCTGAGGGTGTAACGTAGCTATTGATAAAGCCTCCTTAATTTTGAGATCACCAACATTATGTACTATTGCTTCTATTTTAATGAAAAATTATCATTATTTTTGCATTTAATTAAATGTTTATGGAATGACGATGCACGTGTGTTGAGGTGTCCTTTAATAATGTTGGGAAGGTGTCTGATTGTACTTCCTATATAAAAAAAAATTATGGCATTTTAAACGAAATATATAGAATATTATTGGAAAATTATATCCAACCTAACACTTACTTTTTTTGTAAACCTTCTTGGAGAAAAAAGAACACACAGCCTCGCCAAATTTCATTGCACATATTCAAGTAATTATACACATATATACATATATAAACCCAAACAAAAGCACAATTAAATTAACACTTAGCTTCGGTCTTCATATCCCTTTTCGAAGAATAGTTGACTTTCAAGAATTATTCCCTTTTTTTTTTTTAAACGTTGGCAAATTGAAGGGACGTCCTTGTTGAAAAGTTTTGTTGGCTGTCTTTTTTTTTTCCCAAAAAACGTCCGCTTACTGATTAATAAAAATAATATATACACAAAGACTGCTTTTTATTCTTAACCAATAAAAAACGTCTTTTTAATTATTCATAAAAGTTAAAATATGCAAAAAGTTATATTTAATTATCTATTTATTTTTTAACATTTTTATAGTTAGTTTTATTTTACTTTGCAAAATTATATTGAAGGAATATTTATTTCTAACAATATATATATATATATAATCATTAAATTGTAAGGATGCATAGTTAGATCTAATAATCCGGGAAAAAATTTGTAATCCATAAATTTCTTAAACATCAACCACTTGAAATATTTTTCGACAACAGCGAGTGAAAATTTCACAAAAACCACATAAGATAATATCGATATCAAAATGGTTATTTTTATTTGTTGTTTGGTTGGTTGGCCGGTATATTGTTTTACGGCATGTCAACTCTTGTTAACGCTGAATTGAGACTTTTTTGCCAGTAGTTATATGGTTTCAAGTAAATTTGCTTATCTAATAATACTATTCTTTTGTAAACAATTATAGCTTCGAGTAACGATTCTAATAAAAAATTACTTTGTACACAGCTTTTTCAAATCATTGGCCGAGTGGGTATAGTGTTCGCCAATGGTCCGGGCGACCTAGGTTTAATTCCAGGTCGAGTCATACCAAAGACTTTAAAAATGGTACTTGATACCTCCTTGCTTAACACTCGGCAATATAAGGTACGTCTCAAGGGTAAAGTAGAGCAATTCAGGGAAAGGAGTTGCTCCCTCGCGTACACCTCGGTGGAGTAGCTATTGAAAAGAGAGCCTTCTGGTTGGCCTCGACTTCGGTCGCCAACAATATAACAGGTAAATGATTCATACTTAGTTGTGATATCAGTGTTTTAAGAGTCATCGTGATAATATAGTTCAAAACCATTCATATATTATCTCAAGCAGATATAATTTGATCCACAAACGTGACCCTACCATCAAGTCATTGCCTGCCAGGTGCAAATGGCAACAAAAAGGTGACTACATTTCTAAGAACAACGGAAAAGAAACTTCACCATCAGATGCAGATTAGTTTCATATCTAGGACATATTTTTATTTGGCTACAAATTATTTCTTTACAACAACCATTTCTAATGAATCGGAGTACATTTTTTATTCAACTATAATTATTTTTAAAATAACAAGTAATTAACTGCCATATCTTTATTTCGTTCCCTGCGAATACGGATACTTCAGCAAATAGAAAATATTTTAAGTTCTTAATTAACCGCGTCATGAATTTTCTGCAGGTCTTGCTTGTACGAAGTAAAGCGTTCATTGAAACTCATTCAACGTTTGCATTCACCTGTGCTACTGTTAAAGGCTTATTGACCTGGTCGTTAACTCAATTACGATATTGTATGCACGCTAATGGAGTAAAGTCAAAAATAGGGTATCAAATACGGTTTCATACCGAGTGAATATTTTATACCCTCATGCACAACTGCGTTTATTCAGTTGTTCAAACATCCAGAAAATCACAAATCAGCTTTCAGATGTTGCATGATTGTCGGGCAAACTGGTATTAATTAAGGCACAACACCGTTCTGGTTATTTGAAACCTGCAGACCATCTTTCCTGAAAGCTTCTATAAGGAAGATTCTAATTGATCAGGATATTAGCCTCTGATAAGTATTTGTCGTGTTGGAAGTAATTTAGAAGCTCTCAGTGACTTGCCAACATAGTTATTCAATCGGTCTAATAATGCAGACATTCGAAATATCGTCAAATGTAATCGTTGTTTTTAGGGTGAAGTTGCTATTTGCCAAGCTAGGCTCTCAAACCTGAGATTGTCTACAATATTAGACGTTATTCAATGATCAACCGTCTATGTATTAACTATACACCTGGCTCCGGAGATTTGGCGGTAACCGGTGTTTTCAGCGTGACTTGACCATATGTCAATATTGAGGTAGCAGTTGTTTAGAAAGATATAATAGAATGAACAGAAAGGTAGAATGTTGTCTCACCAAATTATATTCAAACTCAGTACTTTACATATATCATGCAATAAACACTGAATAGACAGTCTGTGATTTTTTAGATAAATATTATTGAATATAATGTAAAAATTGTATTGTGAACCTATAAGTCAATTTATATATATGACATTAGTATCTATCTGTTGTATTCTGGTTAGTGATCACAAGTAGTAATAATAATGAGACAAACCACGATATGTGAGGAAAATAGTTATATTTATAGGAAAGAGTATTTACAAGAGAGAGACTCTTAGAAATAAGAACATAGGATTAGTGATATAGTAATGATATACTTCAACAATAGGAACGGTTCTTCTGGTCTGACTCGTAGGCTTATTCCCAGACTGATCTCCGCTACTGCCATATATGGTAGATGGAACAGCTCATTATGCTGAAAAGGTAGGTGATACCCAACACTATCTATCTATCTATCTATCTATCTTATTTTGTTCCAATCGTGAGGTTATATATATATATATATATATATATATATATATACACTGACATCATGAATATAATAGATAGATAAACAAATAGATATAATAAATGGATAAATAGATAGATTCCCACCTACATATATATACATATGTATATATATATATATAGGTGGGAATCTATCTAATTATCTATCTATTATATTCATGATGCCTGTGTCCCTGTCGACTGGGTCTGTTGAATATACCGACTGCATCTTTGCACAGAGGTGAGATCTTTCCTGAAGAGTGTCCTGAATATGTCACCTTGCAAACTGGTGGTGACGCCCCAATCCTAGAACTATGGGGAGTGTACGGTACCTCTTCACTGCCATTTAGCACCTAAATAGGTCCTATCTATGGGTCAATATAAATGTTTGATATTTAAACTATGTGCAACCAAATGACCTATGTTAGTTTGAATTGTTAGAAATATAACTGTCTCATTATTTAACTGTGTGTAAAAAATGACTGCCTTATCAAATTGTTAGTGATACATAGCAACCATCTAACTGTGAGCAAAGGAATAAGAATACTTGAAACTGTTTAACTTTGGTCAAAAAAATGAATTATTGGTTTTACATAGTAATATTTGGAACCATTTAACTGTGTCCAAATGAAACGTTTTGAATTGTATTATTAGTGTTTAATTGAATTATCAGTGTTAAATGATAATGTTAGTGTTAAATTATTACTGTTAAAGAGAATTATTAATGTTAAATAGTAATGTTAGTGTTAAAATCATTAGTGTTAAATAGAATTATTAGTGTTAAATTGCAATATTTGAAACCATTTAACTGTGTCCCCAAAATAAGCTCTAACTTTTTTTTAGAAATGAAATTACCTTCCAAATATTTACTTAGAAATCAAATGTACAACCATTTAACTGTGTGCAAACTAATGACTGATTTTAAATTAAATAGTTTTACATTTAACAGTGTTCAAGGGTTGATATGCCATAAAACCCAACCAATCATTATGTCCATATACAATTGTAAACCAGCAAAAAATGCAACATCACAGCAAAATTTCCATTAAAGCAATGCTCTGAAAATACTTTCTCTCAGAGAATAAAGTAATCTCCAGTCCAGTTTTCTACTAAATTATTATTTTGCGAGGTTTGCAATGAACGTCACACACACACACACACACAGATAAACAGACAGACACACACACACAGACAAACAGACAGACACACACACACACACACACATACACACACAGAGATGAACACACACACACACACACACACACAAACAGACAGACAGACAGACACACACACACACACACTCTCACATACACTCACACAGAGATGAACACACACATACACATAAACACACACATATATATATATATCCGAAAAACAGACAAAAACAGAGCATTACGAAAGTATTTATAGTTACTTTATACTTTTGGCGAACAACAGGCTTTTGCTAAATAGTATCCTATATATATATATATATATATATATATATATATATATATATATATATATATATATCCAGATTTTATATGGACTTTTAAGGAGCATAGTGAATTTATTTCCGATATGGTGATAAATATTTTAGAGACAAATCTGCCTATGGCCGGTTCTTAACAGCGATAAATATTAAAATGATCTACCTACTTATAATGGGAATAGTTTCTGTGTCGTTTCGTCTCTTTTGAATCAAATCTTGTATGTTCATCCGTTTTAGCAAATAGAAATAAATGTTTACAATTCTTTAGTAAAGTGGATTATGAAACTAGTACACGATTAGTGGGTTTACAAATTCTGTGTTTATCTTTTGAAGAATCTATTCAGTTTTACAGAATAATCCATATGCATCAAACTGCTGATCTGCTAGTCTAATAATATCCATTCAAAAGCTTTAACCCTTGCATTGTCATTAGAGGGAAATTATTCGTTTTGATTAAATGGATTTTAGTTTAGGTTTAATCTTTAAGCAAAATTGGCAAATGTGGACAAAAGTCAATTGAGCGTTAAGACTAATCACAGAGCTATTAGGGTAGTGCAGGATGAACCGTGAGATTTATCATGCCACAGTAGCTGGCAGGAGTTTGTTTTTTTCTCCACTGAAGAAAAACAACTTTTAATTGTGCTGCCTAGAAGATAATACTGACCTTGGTTTACAAAATTACGACTTCATGACACGTAAACAAAAAAGAGAAGAATGGGAAAGAAAAGATTAGAAAATTGATGTGGAAATAGAAAAGATAGCAGCATATTATCAAAGAAAGAAAACTGAAGAGAGAGAGAGAGAGAGAGAGAGAGAGAGAGAGAGAGAGAGCGGTACAAAAAAGGGAGAACATGAGTCGAATAAACAGAGAAAGATATCTGATTAAAGAAATTCAGAGAAAAAGATTTAATTATTATTAGAGGGAGAAAGAAAGGAGAAAAAAAGGGAAATGAGAGAAACTCGAACTGAGAGAGAGAGAGAGAGAGAGAGAGAGAGAGAGAGAGAGAGAGAGAGAGAGAGAGAGAGTGGGAAATTGATAGGGAGAGAGAGAAACTATTAAAGAGCATGAATGAGAGACTCAAGCAAAGATTGAGTAAAGGGGAAAAATTGAGAAGAGATAGAGAGGTGGGGAACGAAAAAATAGAATTGAATAAAACGAGAGAGAGAGAGAGAGAGAGAGAGAGAGAGAGAGAGAGAGAGAGAGAGAGAGAGATTAGTGGGAGGGAAACAGAAATAAACAGAGTCGAACAAAGAAGAGAGAAGAACGAGAGCTGAACAAAGAAATTGATTGATAAGAAAAATAAAGAGAGAGAGAAAGAGATTGAGAGAGTGCAGGAAAATAGAAAGAGAGAAAAAAGAGGTAAAAGAGAAAGGGAAAACATGACCTGAATGAACAGAGAGAAAGATATCTGATTAATGAAATATAGAGGAAAAGAGTGAATTATTGACAGACAGGCAGAGAAAGAGGTAAAAAAATCGGGATCGAGAGAAACTCGAACTGAGAGAGTGGGAGAGGAAGAAAGAAAGAGATAGGGAGATAGGGAGAGAGAGAAACTATTAAAGAGCATGAATGAGAGACTCAAACAAATATTGAGCGAGAGGAGAAAAGATTGAGAGTGAAAGAGATAGAGAGGGAGGAACGAAAAAAATAGAATTGAATAAAACAGTAGAGAGAAAAAGAGAGAGATGGAGAGAAAGAGAGAGAGAGGAACAGAAAAGAACATATAAAGAAACAAAGAGAGGGGAAAAGAGAGATATATAAAGGAACAGCCAAAGATTGATAGATAGAGAAAGAGAGGGAGAACGAGAGAGAGAAGAGATACCCAAACAAAAAAAAAAAAAAAAGAGCGGGAAGTAATGAAATCACAACAGTGTATACATGTGTGTGTGTATCTAAGAGAGAGAGAGAGAGAGAGAGAGAGAGACAGACAGTGAAAGAGAGAGATTGTCAGTAAAATAAACTAAGAGGAAAATAAATCGAAACTGATAAATAGTGTATATGTGTGTATGAGTGTATGTGTGTGTGTGTGAGAGAGAGAGAGAGTGTGTGTGTGTGTATGAGTGTGTGTGTATGTGTATGAGTGTGTGTGTGTGTGTGAGAGAGAGAGAGAGAGAGAGAGAGAGAGGCCGGATGATTCGAGAGAAGGTTAGGGATAGAAAATGATTAGAAACTGATGGAGACCAAGACAAATGATTTAAAATAACAAAGGCCTTGAGAAAGAGGAAGCAAAGGGGAGAATATCGGAAAGAGTAAACAATGGAGAGAAAGACATTAAAAGAAGAAAGAAAGAAAAGAATGCACAGACAGAAAGAAATAAACAAAGGAGAAAAGGAAAAATAAATAAATCGTTGGCGAGCATTGATGTCAGCAGAATCCTTCATATTATGCAAACAAATCAAAGATTATGTTTTTAGGAGAAGTTTCCTTTCTCGTAAACATAAACAAATGTTAAGAGATGGCTGGGTTTCGACTTGTATGTAGTACCGAGTTGATAGCATTGTCTTTAACCAGATTGTTTCAATGAAAGCCAAAATATTCACGATTCTAGCTCGAGGGAAATTTTCAGATGTTCTCACAGCAGTCAATTTACTTGTGTAAATATATGTGTATGCGCTGAAATCAAGTCATAACTTTAAACTTACCTTTAACCATTAATCACCGACAAATCGCACTTATTTCGGAAGTCAACAATAATGAGACTGTACATCTGGTGGTGAGGATCCATTTCTTGAGTTTTGCCAAATGTGAAGTACTCCTTCATTACCATTACTCCCAGGTTCACAATGACCAGGTGTTGTAGTACTAATTAAGTTTCCGTCTGTTGGTCATATTGAAATTTATTAGCATTGGGGAGGAATACATGGAACTATACAACCATATGCAAACAAATAATTGTTTAATAAAATCATTATCAAATAAGAATACATGAAAACATTTAACTGTATGGAAAATATTTGTATCAAGAATTGTTGTTTGAATCTGCAATTGCTTACCAAACATTATTATTCGTTATTTGAAATCATAAAACTGTGTGAATTATCAGTCGACACTTCCAAAAGAAAATGGTTTCCTGGGCATGGCACACTACTCCATCTGGTGGTAAGACTTCAGTTTTGGAATGTGGAGTCTCTCCTTCATTGCCTTTACTTTCAGGCCCACTCTTATCCAAAGTGGTAGTACCAGTTAGGGTTACATCTATTCGTCCAATAAATATGTTAGACCAAATGCTATTGAACTATATATTCATGTTTACAATCACCCATTTACAAATGAATCAAATTTCGGTATTAGATAACCCAGAAGGAGTTGATGTACTGTTAAATAAATAAACCAAACAAAGCGATGAGACTGTTCACTATTTATATGGGTGACAGCCAGCAGTGCAAGTAATCTGAAGCGTATGTATCAATGTAATCAGAGCTTTAAAAAATTGCTAGGATGGGAGACGCCTTCCATGGTGTATCTATAAGTGAGCTCGGCTGCGATACAATTCTGAGGAAATTGCTTCTCATTTGATGCTCCAATCTTGCCTGCTCGTTGAAGTTAAGCAGTGAAAAGATTGTTCATTACTTGGAGGGGTGACCACTCAGTAATATTCTATAGGGTAAGAAATCTGAAGCTTGTGTGCCAGACAACGTAATTTAGTAAAAAAGAATTTGTTCGGGCACTATACTTGGTGTAATTGTAGGTGAGGTAAGATCATATTATTACATTTCTCACTAGGTGACCAATGCTTCTGTCCCTGTTCCAAACTTGGCATAATTTAGTAAATCACAAATAGCGTGTGTATGGTTTTATTGGTTAAGTTGGTTTTAGAAAATCTCAAACCCGTGAATAAAGATTAGTTATTTGAATGTATAATTGTTTACGAATGGTTATTAGATTAAAGATAAGTTACTACTGTTATATAATAGCATCTCATCATAATTAGATCAGAGCGGAAGAGTGAAAGGCTTATTGACAGATGTGAGGCGAGAGGTCAGCTCGGTTGATAGAACTTAAGAAAAATTTTCATTTTTGGTAATTGGATTTCTAGATTACCATTAAGCAGATATATTTCGAAGTTTAACATTTTAGAAACGGATATTAAGGAATTTGATATAAAATTAACAAGATTCAGAGAGATTTCTCCTCGCTATAAGAAACGGTATGGAAACTCACTGAAAAGGCTGGCCTGATTTATTAACACATGTTTATATGTGAGAACTAAACTGTAACATCTTGTCCTTCCATAAAAAGTTGGAATATCATTACGTTAAGTGCTAATGTAACTGACTAAAAATAACTGAATTATTATTTTTTTTAGCAGGGTATTTATGTACGCGTGAACTCATGCATGGAACGTAAGGTTAGTTGGTTGGATTTTACGGCATATCAACCTTTGTCGGTTATTTAATGCCAAATCCATTTTTATACAAATAATGAGTTCAATATCAAACAATTCAGTTAGCATGAGTAAACAGTTTGATTATCAAAAAACATTTCTATTTCAAGCTATTCAGTTTTGTCAAGCAGTTGTAATTCAATCAATTCAGTTTAGTTTAAGCATAGCTTTTGTTTACACACAGTTAAATGTCAAAACAGTTCTATCTTGAACAATTGAGTTTACCGTAAGTACAGTTTCAATCTCAAAAACAGCTCCATTTCAAACAATTCACTGCAGCATAAGTACGCAGTTTAGTTCATAGATAACCCATAGATAGGACCCTATCGCATGCTACCAATCCGGGCCAGAGTGGATCTTGGAGCAATGTCAATGAAGAGGTACTCCATAATCCCATAAAGCTCTAATATTACTGGATCCTAAATATCAGATTGTTTAGTGTCAGTATACTCGATGGTGGGGGAGTCTTACCCCTTGGCAGAGGTGCAGTCGGTGTACTCTACAGCCACAGCTAACTGAACAACATACATTTTGGAGTGGGTGACACTTTGTTATTTAAAGATAGAACTTCGCATTTTCCTGTTTTTGAAATTGGTCTAGAGTGAAGTCGTAACATTAAAGTGAGTGGATCTTTTCTCTAACCATGAGTCTGGCCTTTCATTTACTGCTGAAAACAATCTCATCCTGATCTCATCTTTTTATTTAATCTTTATCGATTCATTTCTGCCTTTTTCAAGGCATCTGCAATGCTGCATCTTACTTTTGGGATATCCCTAGAATATTCTGATGAGGATGAAAAGATACTGCCCATAGATCTCAGTTCGAAAGCTGGGATACTATGCTCTGATCTCAGGCACAGTAATGATTTATAAGTATAAAATATCCAAACAAGATGAGTTCGGAATGATTCTAAATGAGAATATAGAAAAGGATTCTTATAAATCTCCAGGGGTGCACAACATATAATGAGAAATGTATAAATTTCTTACAGGATAAATTTCCATTATTGAAAAAAAAACTTAACAGACCGTCATTTAGCAATTATAAATTTATTTCAGCTGTCAACTCAATTAGAGAAATCAACCTTTTCATATAGCCATCAGACAATGGAGAGAATATATATATATATATATATATATATATATATATATATATATATATATATATATATATATATATTTAATTTTAAATATTTTGGGGAGACAAAAAGAGATGGGCTAAAGGTTAGTGTCAAAAACGGATGTTATGTCATCGTCCGGTGTCATGTATCCTTATGTAGATAAAAATATTTAACACAACTCACAAAACATTCAGCAATAAAAATCGTGTCAAAAGATTCACCTATTATTCTAAGAAAAAGAACTCAATTCATTTATTTAATCATTTATTTATCTATTCTTTAAGGAAAAAAGTGGCGATAAATACTATTCCTAATATGAAACATATATTATTTAATTAAAAAGATGATCGGTTTTATTTGATTCCCATTTAAGATTAACTTTATTCTTTTATTCAATTCCTTAATATTTCTCTATATATTTTTATTCTGAATATTGCTGTTCTGATTAGCATTAATATCATTAATATTAATACAATTATTATTAATTATTAATAATTTCATTATATATGATAAAAAGTAACTATTATTACAATTATTTCTAATTTTTCATTATTATTATTTACTCCAAGAGAGTTTTTCATATCAGTTTTAGCAAATGGTTTTTCACTGGAGTTTAAGTGACAGCAAGTCTCTTCAAATCTCCAGGATTCTTCTCAGTATTTTGGCTGTTCTCAATAATCATGTAGTTTAAATGGTCTCCACTCATCCTCCAAGTTCTAAGTCCGCCAGTCCCTTTAGTATTCCTTTCGTTACTGTACCGAAAGCACCAATCACGATTGGTATAATTGTTACTTTCATGTTCCACAGTTTTTTCAATTCACTTGCAAGGTTAATCTACTAATCCTTTTTTCACATTTTTCCAGTTTTTTCTGTTGTCAGTCAGGACAGCAAAGTCAACAATTTTGCAAGTTTTTTTTTTCTTGTTGTTGTTGATGATTATAAGGTCTGGTCTTCTGGCGGAGATTAGGTGATTTCTTTTATTTCAAAGTCCCATGGGAGTTTATGAGTGTCATTTTCTAGAACGGATGCTGGTTTGTGCATATACCATTTGTTCGTATGGTCAAATTAAATTTCTTGCACATCTCTCTGTGGATCACCTGGCCCACCCAGTCGTATCTAGTCTTATACTCCTTCTCTGCTAATTTGCTACATTCAATTATGCGATTGATAGTATCGTCTCTATGGCCACAGACGAGGTGCCTTCAATGAGTTTCCAGATTTATTTATACAAGCATTTAAAATTGTCGTAGACTCTTGTTATTGCTATACATCGTATGAGATGACTGCCCAATTTTTATGATTTCAGGCTTTAATGAACAGCTACAGAAGGAATTCGAATACACCCTACTAAATTCACAGCTGGTGAATTTCAAAAATGCAATCTTGACGTGAGGAGACTTTAGAAGAACGATATGCAATACAATTCTGTTTTAAACTTGGAAAAAATGCCACAAAAACGTATGGAATGCTTCAGACAGCTTTTCGACTATCTTGCATGAATCGAGCATCAGCTTTTGAGTGACATAAGATATTCAAGGAAGGAAGGAAGGGAGTCTGTGAGTGATGAGTGGGAGGAGTAAGGAAGTCAGAATACCAGTATTGATTGGTCAAATAAAGAATTTCATGGATAAGGACCGTTGAGTGTCTACAGAGAAATTAAGTGCACAGTTTGATGTCAGTGTGTGAACTGCACACATATTTTTAACCAGGAACTGAGGATGCTGAAGATGCTCTGGTGATCTGCGATGAAAGCTGGATCTACTGCTATGGCCCAGAGACCAAGAGACAGAGTTCCCAGGGGAAGCATGTTGGCTCCCCCAGACCAAAGAAGGCCTGACAGAGCAAATCCACCCACAAACATTTGATGATCCCTTTTTTTGACAGCACTGGTATGATCTACATGCACTGGGTTCCCACTGGACAGACAGTCAACAAGGAATACTATGTTAAGGTTTTAAGGGAATTCAGGAAGAGATTCCGTTGGAAGAGGCCAGCACTCTTCAAATCGGGTCAGTGGCATTTCCAGCAGAACAATGTGCCCGTCCACAACTTCATCCTTGTCACTGACTATTTGACCAAGATGGGCATCAAGACACTTCCTCCCTGTCCCTATATTACAGACCTTTCTCCCTGTGACTTTTGGTTATTCCCTAAGCTCAGGGAAAAAACTTAGAATCTGCCGTTATGAGACAATTGAGGAGATGAAAGAGGCTGTGACGAAGGTCATTGATACGCTCACACAAGAGGAATTCCATGGGGCTTTCCAGAAGTTGTTAGAACGGTACAACAAGTGTATTGCCGCAGGAGGAAATTACTTCGAAGGGGACTAGAGTTTCATGTGTATACTATCAGTAAAAGTGGTCATACGAAAAATTAAAAAAAAATAAAATTTATTTAATGAGCCTTGTAACTTACATTTGTATTTTGTTGTGTCTTATCTATTCTCGCTTTGATATGATTGGTTCTTATGGCCTTGTTTTGAGCTGCTATTAGATTCTATTTCTCTCTTAAAATTTCCTTTTTCTTGGCTACGTCCAAGTTTTCTCGTGTGAGATGTTGTTTATTAGTCATTTAGCATTCCCATACAACTGTTTTCTTCACATTTTTGGTTCCTAGTTTTTGTCATTGTGCTGGCCATCGTGTTGTCAGTATCGTTTCTGATGGCTGTAATCAGTCCTTCTTTGCGCTTTTCTATGTAGTCCTCGAGTCGTATCGATGCGTCAATGCTGTCTTCAATGCTGGCAAGTCCTCTTCCTCCCACGTTTCTTGATACATATAGTCTGTCAACGTCGTCTCTTGGACGTAATGCCTTATGCATGGTCATTAGTTTTCTTGTTCTTTGGTCCATTTGCTTTGGTTCTTCTCTTGTCCATTTCAAAAAGGTTCCAGAATACATAACGAGGGGTACAGCCCAGGAATTCATTTCTTTGATAGGTTCTTTCAACATAGCTATGTCTCGAGTAGCCTTCTAGTTCCCCTGAGATATTTTTTCTGAATTTTTTTTTTCATCTCCACTTGTTTGATGGTGTCAGCCTCCAATTCCCAAGTATTTGTAGATTTCCTTTGCTCCGAGCGTTCTAATCATGTCTTTATTTAGCGGTTCCATTCCTTCCGTCAGCTGTCATTTACCACTTTTCATTACTTGCATGTCACATGTTTTTATGACAAATTCCCTTCCTATATCCTGACTGTATATTCTAACTGCGTGTATTAGAGTTTCCAGTTCATTTTCCTATTTTGCAAATAGTTTGACGTCATCTTTGTACATTAGGTGATTGTTCTTTTACTGCGTTCTTCTAAGTTTGTATCCGGCTGTGCGTTTTCTGAGTATGTGGATAAGTGGCATCATGGCAATTATGAATGGGAACGGCGGTAGAGAATCTCCTGGGAAAATACCTCTTTGGATCTTTCTTTCAGCTAAGCTTCTTCTTTCTGCTGTCAATTCAACTCTCCAGGTTTTCATGGTTTTCTCGATAGAATTTATGACTTCATGTGGTATTTTGTACATTTTGAGGCAGTTTATTATCCAACTTTGCATGACCATATCATAAGCCTTTTTGTTATCAATCCAAGCCATAGATAGATTTTTCCGCCTAGTTTTGCTCTCGTTTAGGATGTGTTGATCTATGTAAAGTAATTCAGCTGTGCCTCTGGATCCTAAGTGGCATCCTTTCTGTTCCTCAGGGAACTATCCACAGTTTGTTAGCGAGTAGTAAATCTCTTCCCTTGTTTGTGCTGTTATCATTTTCCAGATCATTGGTAGGCAAGTTATGGGTCTGTAATTGTTTAGGGCAGTTCCCTTGTTTGGGTCTTTTTGTATCAATTTGGTCCTTCCTTTGGTGATCCACACGGGTACGTGTGCTCATTGTAGGCATTTTGTTCATTTCTACTGCTAGTCTGTCGTGAATGGAGGTGAATTTCTTGAACGAGAAACCATGTATTCCATCTTAGCCTGGCGTTTTCCAGTTGCATATTTTTTATTGTTTTTTAAATCGATGTGTATATCCACTTTCCGGCCTTCTAACTATTCTAATTCTTTTGTCATATTATTGATCCTTTTCGTTGTGATTTTGCTTGCCATATTTTAGTCCTAAATCATTCGGTTTCTCTTGCATCCGGTTGTTGGTATATTTTCGTGTTATCTCCTCCAACTTGTTGTTAGAAATTTCTTTTGTTGTTTTAGAATGTCCTGTTTTGCCTTTCTTTATTATTGCCCTGAGTTGATCGGCAATTCTTTGACACGTTTTTTTGAAAACTAGCACATCCTTGCCCGATCTCTTCCTATATCCAGTTAGTGTAGGGTCGCTTCTGAAATATCTGTGTAGTGTTGGTTGTCTTCCCTAGCCCTTTTTTTTATGTTCACCAAATATTATTATTTTTTTATTACCATTATTATTATTATTGTATAACCAATATTATCAATAAAATACTAATACCATTATTTTATCCTACTATTTTTATCACTATCAGTTTTTAATTATTAAATTTACGTACATATATCCGCATAAATCATTGCATGATTTTAACAAAAACAATAACAGTATATAATAAAACTGGAGCTAAGTGGGATGATAGGAAATTCAATGAGAAGTCGAAGCAACAGAAAAAAATATCGAGGGAAGCGGTTTCTTCCTTGCAGTCGAAAATAATTAAAACACTCTTTTTTAATATGTCAGTTGACAGAAACCTAAGCTAATTATTATTGGACAACAGAATTTGTTTCAACAAATTCAATTCATAGATTTGAGATTACAACGTGTGAGAAATTATAGCTTTGAAGGAAGGTCTTGGTATCATTAAATGTTATGGTTTTACGGCATATCAACCATTGTAGGTTATTTAATGACAAATCATGTGTATACGTATATATCAAATATATTATTTGAAAACAACTTTGTTAATAATATTTTTGAACGAGCCTGAGTTCATTTTTTGCACCCAGTTAAAGGGTTTCAAGTATGTCTATCTGACACAAATAATTCCATTTACCATAAATCATTTGATTGCACATTGCTATGTAACACTTATAATTGCATGCAAAATTAATCATTAGTTTGCAGACATGAAGTGGTTAAAAGTATTTGTATTTAATACTAATTCTATTCAATGCCATTCATTCATTCATTCATTTGCATAAAGTTGAATAGTTTCAAGTATTGCTATTTAGAACAAACAATTTAGTTAAACAGTCATATATTTATACATTGGTAAATGGTCGAGCAGTTCTATTTTAAACACTTCAATTTAGCACTAGTCATATATTTTCACACAGTTTAAATGTCAAACAGTTCCATTTGACTCATAGATAGGATCTTATCAGGTGCTACAACCCCGAGATCGATGGCGATAAAGGAAAACTTCACACTCCTCAGAGCTACAGGCCTGGAGCCTCACCATCGGATTGTTTTGCGTCATATTCAGGATGCTCATTGGGGGAGTCAAACTCTTCATCTTCAGAGATGCCGACGGCGTATTCTACAGCCTTGTATATCATGAGTGTCAGCTGATATGAAATTATATATCAGGCTTACAAGTTGCGTATTTCGACAAGAGAGAGAGAGAGAGAGAGAGAGAGAGAGAGAGAGAGAGAGAGAGAGAGAGAGAGAGAGAGAGAGAGAGTGTGTGTGTGTGTGTGTGTGTGTAAATATCCAAGCGAAATATTTTGCAGCTCTCACTCTGGGTAAGAAAGTCGAAATTTATTATACCATTCGTAATCCAGACAATGGAAGATAGAGAAATAAATAGAGAAATATATATATATATATATATATATATATATATATATATATATATATATATGTATATATATATATATATATATATATATATATATATATATACTCTGTCTGAAGTTATTAAGCAAATCACATTAACATCGAATGAATAATTCAAATTTGGTTTGAAAAAAATTGTCAAATGTTAAACAATCAATTTAGATGTCTGAAAACAAAGCCCGACTCAAAACTTTAGGTATTATCAATACGCTTTATTGAAGTTATTGAAATTATTTGATATATTCTAAAAAATGACGTCTGAAGTTATTAAACAAAACCAAATAATTACAATTTATTTCAATTAAAAAAAAACGTAATCAAATCATCAAAAAACAACAAAGACATATGATATATTTTTGGATCCTTTACATTCTAATATAGTGTCCCTTATTCTCAGTAACAGCCGGTTATCTATAATGAATTGATTTTATTTCTTCTTTTTTTTTTTGCTCCAACAGGTTCAGTTTCTGATATGTTATTTTTCATTTCATACTATAAGTATCCTTTGCTATTATATTGTTTCCCACTTTTGTATAATTTCATCTTAAATATCGATCGGTATCAGATCCGGACTTGATGCTGGCTACTCCATTATCTTATATCCCGTAAATCTTTTGTGATCAAAGAATTTATGGGTAAGCTGAGATAAATGAGAAAGAGCAATGTCGTTCATAAATACATACTTCACTTTGAAATTGCTCGACTGGGACTTGTACCACGCAAAAAAAGAATCTTGTCCATAAAATTTCGATTGTTAACACTGTTCAGTTTAACTCTTTTATCAACTTTGAATTGTCCAATAATTGTTTGGTCGACCATTCTTGTCCATAACATCACACTACGGTCTCTCTGATGCATTCTTTTAGCCACCGGCACATCTGAATTGGATAAAATCTATCCTTTTGCCCAGCCATCAGGCCCATCATGTGTCACTCGAAATTCATCCGTGAAAATTATTTTAGAAAAATCAATGTTCACATATTTCTAAGCCCAAATTTGATGCTTAAAAAGTTAGCTTTGGTGAGACGAGGTTGCCTAGGATATTTTTCTTTTACAGATTCTAATTCACAAAGTATTCTACTCCTTTTTCTTTCTTGACACTCTCAATTCCAGCCTTTTCAATGATCTGAGTGCGCGTCAAAAGTGGTTGTTTTGGAATAACTCGAATTAGTTTACATTTTTTTCGAGCAATTAAGTTCTTAAAGCCTTTTTCCTTTTCTTCAATTTATCAACTTAGTTATATTTTCAGCAGTCCTCATTATCAGTCAATGATATCTGCAACGCTCCTTTGATATCTACAAAGGAGAAATTCCCTCTCTCTCAATAACCTTGTTATTTTCTGTTTTTCGACAATTGTTAGATCCTTCCGTTCGAATATATATCATGAATTAAAAATAGTTTTTATTAGATTTCAAAGGTTTTAAGCCAATATTTGTTTAATCTGCAAACTAACTTCAGTCATTCAATTTTCGTAAATTCCAAATATCTCAAAAACTCACCTTTTAAAATGATAGAAAATTTAGTTAAATATTTTACTAAGGGTGGAAATTAACAAAATTGAATTTGATCAATATTTGTTCAGGACTTTTTGCATAATAACTTCAGTAAGCTGGAGAGAGAGAGAGAGAGAGAGAGAGAGAGTGAGAGAGAGTGTGTGTATGTGTGTGTGAGAGATAGAGATAAAGAGAGAATTAAAATATTTTGAGACCTGGAATGATAGCCTCAAAGTTTATAATGACATTTGCTACCAAGACATTGATAGATAGATAGATAGATAGATAGATAGATTGAGAAAGAGAGAGCGAGTGAGGGGGACAGAGATAGAGAGAGGGTAGTTGGTATTCATTTTGAGTGGCCTCTTCGATATCAATAATATCCGAACCTGTTCCCCAGCCTAAAAGGAATAAATGCTGAGTTTATTGCCTACCACCTGACGTGCCTCTAAACTGGAATGCCGACGGAACTGAACAATATTTTCACCACCCCGCCACTGAGAGGCTTGCTCTGTGTGGAACATCTCCCATAAAATCGACTACGTGTCACATCCTTACACGGTGGGTGGTCAATACCGTAAAGGAGATAAAGAGAGAAATAGAGAGGAAGAGAAAAAGAGCAAGAGAGGGAGAGAGAGAGACAGACAGACAGAGAGACAGACAGAGAGAGATTTAACCCCACCACAAAAAAAAAAAAAACCAACAAAAAAACAAGAGTTGAGTCCTCCCTAATAAGGGAATTAAAAAAAAAATAATGCAAGTTACAAAGAGAAAATGAAAGACAATTTTTCAATACTAAAAAAAGGATGGTCTGAAAAGGGATAGAACTTGAAATGAATAACAGTGCTTAAGTTGTGTTGATTTGATGAAAGCTCCTAAGTAGGAAATATCTAAGCTACTACACAGATGTCTTATCATTTCAATTGTAACCAATTCTACGTTGCTAAGATTTCATGCTGTTTTTAACTTCAAGTAATGTTGACACATACGACGACTTGGCACAGAAAAGCATGAAGATAAAAACGGATATGAAAGAAAAGAAACCAGAAAATGGATTGCACGTGTCTGAGAGTGCACGCAAGTATTATTTACACGAATAAAAGGCACACATGCATAAATATACTCGAATATACAAGCATTACTGTTTGAGCGTACGCTCAGACATGGATAACTAAACACATACACATATACGTAGGTAAGGAAGGTCTTACCAAAAGGCACAACCTGTTCCTTCGTCTAAAAGCTGTCAGTGCTGAATTTACTGATCTGCGCCGGAGGTGACCCAAAAGAAGAATAAAGAGGGCACTGGGCTATTTTTGGCACTGCCCTTCTGAGGATGCTTGCTTCTTGCAGGGTCCATACGTTTACCCAACTGTATGCCACATTCGTGGGACGGAGTGGGTGGATAACTACCCATACATATATATATATCAGTATGTCTGTAGCTGACAGATGAAAAAAAGCGTTTATTTTACAAAATATTTTTTTACTGTATCATTCTTTGTTAATGCACTTAATTCATTAGTGAATGTTGGTCACATTTAACCGAAAATTTTATAGGAGATATTTCAGATAAATTTTTTTACACAAAACTACAGATCTATCTATCTATCTATCTATCTATCAAATAATCTTTTTGAAGATCACAGAATTTTCTTTTCCATGATCTTCGATTTTCTGTAGTTTTCTTGCAAGTTTTTTTTTAATCAAAATTGATACCAAAACATACTCCAGGTTCTGATAGAAAAGTGACTTGAGGTTCTACCCACAAGCTCCCGGATGATATCAATTGATCGTTTTCAGGGGGATTTTTTGGGCAGGTATTGTTTGTTTTTGTACAGCTTGGGGACGATATTCATTTAGTTGGAACTTTTTACGAAGTCACACCTAAACTATACAAAAAGAAATCAATCCCCCCGTGGACGATCCCTCTGAAGTCAATCGATATGATCCATAGCGCTTAGGAGCAAAACTTAGATCAAATTCGCAATCAATTGGGGCCTGATACAAAGAAACTAGCAAGAAAGAGAGGAAATATAATGTAATATAATTAAGGATGGTAATCAATTATATTAGTCAGTTATTTTATTTTCTGTGATAAATTGTGAGTAAGTGAAAAGAAAGTTGAAGTGTAAGTCGCATTCGAAGGTCAAAGGTAGACACTCGTCACACCGAACGGCAGGATATAAATTTATTGGTTATTTTGAAATTCCCCATCGCTAGGATGTTGAAGATAAGCATTTGGAAGATGTCAGCTGATACTGGATGACGTATAACAGGAAAATTTCAGTGATTACGTAGCTAGAGAGTTTTAATGACACGTGATATCACACCAGTTAGTAAGATAATTAGAATGATATATATATAAGAAAATTTTTAGCGGTCAATGAGCATCGCAGTAAGCAGAAGTTGGTCGGTGAATTTGTGTCGGGCAGTTTCGGGTCCACAGATGAGCGACCACTTCAAAGATGAAGGCTCGGTCGGGGAGAAAGAGATGGATTCGATGTTGTGTTTCGTCTTGTCTATTACGAATGTAACTCAGTGCGTTTCTAAGGAACATCAGTAATCCTTCAATCTATTTTTCTCTCGTTTCGAGCGATTACGTTGAATGTTGCAGACCATAATAAATTTTCGTATCGAAACAACTGGGTCCGTCTTGTATTTGCGTAATGTGAAGACGTTTCATTTTGAGTCCCATAAGGTACTATTTACCAACCCCTCCGCTCGGGAAGGATATGACACAAGGTCAATTTTTAAGCGGAGTTTAACAGGTTTGAATTCAGAGTTTTCCTTCTCCTAGACTAGTTGCCTCACCAAGGCTGAAGAACCTAGTCCGTCCTACTATTTACCCATAGCTGGAGGGAGAATAAGGGGGTTCATACCTTTCCCAAGGGTATTTGCCCGAAAGTGAACGTAATAGCGCGACTGGAGTACGAACTCGCGTACTACGATTCCGCAGTTCATCGCTTTAACCATTACACCACGAGGACACCCTTTGAGTCCCATAAGGTAACACCTTTTATCCTTTGTTTATTTTGATGCTGTTGCGTTACAATAAGGTTATTAAAAAGGTAACTTTCCAAGTATTTAACCAAACTTCTATAAACAATTTCTTGCTGCCAAAATATTTGCTCTTCCCCTCTCCCTCTTTCTGTATATAGATTTTATTTTCATCATACATGTGAAAGCACGTACGATACCCTGCGCTCCTCAGCCTCCAACCAGGGGTGATAACACAGTTTCGGTAGCTCAAGGTGGTACTGCCACTACTGGCGCTACCAAGCAGCTTTTGCCACCGGACGGGGTATTTAAAAGAATTTATTTACATATATATATATATATATATATATATATATATATATATATATACGCCAGATCAATTAAGGGCAGAGATTACATTGGACGTTCATCTTCATTTATCGTGTGCAGTTTATGATTTAAAATAAACGCGATTAATTTCGGCCGCTGATCTTATTACGCGTTTACAGTAACCGTTTCTTGATGTTACGTAATTACACGGGAATGGTGGTTCCGCGTGCATTTCATTCACGCTCAAAACTTATCGCTTTTGACCAAATCCAACTTGATGTATATTGCACCGTGGTCTGAAGACGATTTGAGGCAACTTTCAAACTGCGGCTAGTGATTCCTATTTTTGAAAAAAAAAATTAGAAACTTGTATAAACAATAACTTGCTGCAAAAATATTTACTCTTCCTCACTCTCTCTTTATATATATATATATATATATATTATCCTGTCGATCAACGCAGAAGAGCTGAGGACTTCAGTTGTTGAAAATTCGACGTTTTATAAGTGTGTCTGCATTCGTGCCAAGTTAAGCGCAAACATTATCATTCAGAGTTGTCTTGTCTCGTCAGTTATCTAGATAATAAACATTTCACTACCAAGAGATCTATCTATCTATCTATCTATCTATCTATCTATCTATCTATGTTGATATTTATTAAACCATCTAACCGCGCAAGTACACGCGTATATATCACTAGAACACATGTTGATATTAGCGAATTCAAACGTCCTTATCCTCTCACATCTGTTGTCTAAATAGTATTATTGCCATTATTCTACCAGGGTTGCTTTTTGCATTAAATAACACTGGAAGGTTAATATACCATTAAACAAAGAAACCAATCCAAACGCTTCTGAGAGAAAATTCACCTTATTTATAGAATAACCCTCATTATATATGTGTGTGCGTGCGTGCGTGTGTGCATTCGCTTATATTCGCAGGTGTGTCTGTAATCACGTGGTTAGATAGATTAATAAATATCAACAGACATAGATAGATAGATAGATAGATGGATCTGTTGGTAGTGTAATGTTTACTATTCAAATGATTGATTGGGTGAACCAAGTGTATATGATCCTGTTTGTACTTAACCTCGCGCTAATAAAGATATTTATCCATCTTTGCCTTTTCCCAGCGATAGATAAAATAGTAGAAAATCTAAATTCTATGATATTCAATTGTGAATGTGATTTTTTGTCAATTTATATTTACCTTTTTCATGGGGAGGGATAAGGGGGTTTAAATATTTTGTTGGAATATTAGCCCGAAAGTGAACGTAATGCCGCGTATGGAGTTCGAACTCGTCTACTTTAAGAATTGACGATAGGAATCATGGTTTGTTTGTTTGTTTGTTTGTTTGGGTTTTATGGCATATCGACTTTTGTAGGTTATTTAATGCCAAATCCACTTTTATACAAATAATCAGTTCTATTTCAAACAATTCAGTTTAGCATAAGTACATAAGTTTAATTGTCAAAAACATTTCTATTTTAAGCAATTCAGTTTAAACAAACTGTTCTAATTCAGTTTAGTATAAGTATAGTTTTTGTTTACTCATAGTTAAATGTTCACTTTCAAACTTAGCGTAACTACGTAGTTTAAATGTCAAATCAATTCCATTTCTATCAATTCAGTTTAACATAAGTACGCAATTTAGTTCTATATGACCCATAGATAGGAACCTATTAGGTGCTACCACCCAGGGACAGACTGGACCTGGGAGCAATGGCAACAATGGGGTACCCTACAATCCCCAAAGCTCCAGTATTAATTGAACCTCACCATCAAACTGTTTAAGGTCATATCTTGGACATTCGTTGCGGAGGTCTTACTCCTCTGCAGATGTGCAGTCGGTGCAGTCGGTGCATTCAACAGCCCCAGCCAACTGGGAAAAATCACTGTTTACATCATCATCATCGTCATCTTGATGTCGCGCCATCAGCACTGATATCCATGACCCTTTTTTCCCACCCTTGCCTATTGTCCATTACTTCCGGCAGGTCTTCAGGACTACATCCTGTATCTACACAGAGCAGCTGTATGTAGGTTCTAGCCGGTCGTCCTGCCTTTGTTGGTCCATGAGAAGGAGTCCATAGGAGTACGTCACTTATGAGTTCGTCCCTACTTCTCCAGCAGTGTCCTGCGTGTCTGGTCGATCTAGATTGGATAATTTTCGTGATAGGTGGTAAGTGGCCGTACAGCTGCAACTTTGTGGGTTGCTGCCTCCAGGACTTATTCAATATTGCTCACAGCATTCTTGGGTAGTTGCCGTCAAGTTTTTTCTCCATACGTTTGGTAGGCGTTCATGTAGTGCATCTACACTGCTGTATCGACACGACCGCTGCTTGGAAGAAACAGGATATTTTTATTTACTGTAGAGTCAGAGTGTCTCCGTTCTATAGATTGCATTTTTTGCTCTGTCTAGTTGTAGCAAATCTATTTTTAGCCCATTTGTAGATATCTTTTAAAATCTAAAACATACCTCTTTGTACACATCAGATATTCTTCTATAAATTTACCTTAGTTTACAATTCTCAGCCATCCCAAATTTGACGACTGACCTCTGCTCAAGCCAAGATCATTTGGTTTGATATGCCACCATTTTGAATAGGCTCCAAAGAAACATTTTGGCGCGATTGAAAATATTTTTGTTATAAACCAATTCTAAATAGTGCAGGATTTATATTAATGGGAAAAAAGGGCATTAAGTATTTTGCTTTTCTTAAAGAAATTATTTATATAGATTATATGACACTAGTATATAAGTGTATATATATTTTGTTGAACATAATATATATTTTTGATCTAAATTTTTTTTGTTGATCCTTTCATATTGCCGTATTGATTTTATAATATTCGGTGGGAATTGGTTGATGTATCCTTCATAATTATTTATTTCCCAAGTACGTTCTGCCCGTCTTTAGGCCATCATCAGGGGAGGATCTATTACAAAAGGGATGCAACTTTTGTATGTATATTGCTACATTGTAAGAAGAAGAGCGTCTGTAACATTGAAGTGTGTAGCGTCTACTTTTAAATTTGTTTCTATAAATAGTGTCAGTAGCTAAAGACATTTAAGTCCATTAGCACAGGTTTGAAAATTAATTCTGTTAAGTTTGGGTTGTATGTTCCTAATATGTAGTTCCTCGAGAATCAGTAGTTTTTGCTTGTTATTTTGATATTCTAATATTGTTTTCGGTGAGAATTTTCCGTAATACTGTTGTTGGGCATGAATGTTTTTTAAATGCTATGCCATGGAACTTGTATCAGAAAGGTTCATTGTAAGACTCTTCGATAAGATAGTTCAGGTTAAACCAACATATATATTATTATTTTCAGAGATACAATCTCATAAACAACATTTAAATTGATATATAACGTTGTTTTTTTTGTTGTTTTTTTTTTTGTGCAAAACTCCAATCAAGGGAGAGGAATCATTTTTAATTACTAAGTTGGATGTTTTAAATTCATCATAATGTATAATAAGTTCAGTTCTTTTATTAGGATCAGTGGGGAATATGTTGCTATGAATTAATGTTTATATATGTGCACATTTGTGTGGGTGCGTATATATATATATATATATATATATATATATATATATATGTGTGTGTGTGTGTGTGTGTGAATTTGTGTACGTTATTAACCTTAGTTTAGTTTTGGCACAAGGCCACGATTGTAAACCACCCATTGAGAATCGAGCCCAATATTTATAGAAGTTATTTACCAAGTTTATTTTATACTTAGTTGTGGCTAATGAATAGGGCACTCAGCGAGAAACGAGTCCACTAATTATAATATGTAGCCTGCTCTCTAATATCGACAAAATGTTTGATAAAGCACATTTTTAAAAGGTGGAAAATATGTTTTAAAATGCATTTCATTTTGAATAAATATAAAGATTATGACATGTGTATGTTTTTCCTCGTTTTTCTTATCATTTTAACCTTTTACAAATTGAATTTATTTCTAAATAATATCAGTTTTAAAATAACTCAAATCTAAAATTGCAACATAAGGACTTTCTTATAGCATAAAGAAAGAAAAATAGATAATCGATTGACGAATATAGAGAGAGAGAGAAAGAGAGAGACGAAGCTAACTATAGAGGAATGGAGATAGAGTGACACAAGAATTAAATGGGTAGTTGTTAGATAGAGAGGGAAAGACAGAAAGAAAGAGTAAAGAAATGATTAATAGAAATATTTTAAAGTTCTCATTCTGATTGATAGATTTGGTTTAGTTTATTTTAAGGCATATTAACCACTTATGGACTATTCAGTGGTGAAATTTGATTCATTTATAGATGTTTGATTATCATCATAATTATTTATAATTTCAACGATCCATTGCAATCGTTTCTATCGCACATTTTTATTTGTCTTTAGTCATTCATTTACCTACAGTCATATTGTATCAAGAATTCTTATCTAATACAAATAATTTGCTCACACTTACACATTCATATACAATATTAATAATTTTTAAACATCTATTTGACACTTATATCGGACCATAGCAGGTACTCCCTCTCCGGGTAATAGTTGACCTGAGATTAACTTCAATGAAGTAGTACCCTGCACCCATAGGAGCTCCAGAACTATATGCAGTTTAGTGCCAAACTTAGGACTTCACTTTTTTTAGGGGTACGTTTTACCCTGCTGCGGAGGTTGCAGTTAGCGTATTCTAAACTTTGGTGTGGGGGCAGATGAACGGCAGTCGAAGTTATAATAATATAATAACAAGAAAATGATAGATAGATTGAGAGAGAGAGGAGGAGGAGGAGGAGGAGGAGGAGGAGAACGAGAGATTGCGCACCTGGCATCCAAGCCGGGTGATCTTTATGACATCATTAATAGTTAATATTCAAGAGGGCTTTCTTCTTCTAAGGCAGCACCTGCTCACTTGCATAACATGGGTCAGAGTTGGGTTCTATGGCCAATTTATATGGTTAAATTTGGTTGTAAACAAATGCACGTGTTTGGCCCGATAGTTCTTATCGTTCTGTCTGGAAAGTGTTAAAAGATGAAATCTTTATGCGAGTATGATTTAGACTGAACAAAATTACAAAAAAGTTTTCGTCTTGATTCCTTAGCGTATGTTTATGGCGAAATGAAAGGGCACTTTGTAGATTTCAACATGAATTACTAAATTGAAAAAACAAAACAAAAAATGAACCTACAGTCCCTTATCAACGATTATCTGTGCAATTTGGAAGAACTGTAAATGAATAATATATAAATACAACGAACCAAGAAAATGTGAATAAATTTTAAGCATGTCAAAATTCACGGGAATGCAAAAACTTACGGCCAAGCAACTTCAAAAGCCCTGGTTCCTGCAAGATCACCGAAGTTAAGTAGCAATAAAATTGTTCACTACTTAAATGGCTCGATTTCTTGTTTAACGGCATATCAACTTTTGTGGGTCTGATAATATCAGATCCATCCTTGTAAAAGAACACTCGGGGCACTATTTAAACCATAGGTAAGGGATAAGGAAATTCATACCTTTCCCAATTAATCCAAAAGTTAACATAATAACGCGACTGGGGTTCGAACTGTTCTCCTACAACGTCACAGTAGCTTCAGCATTAATTAAACGGTTGATAAACCAGCAACACCTCGTGTACCCACCTACATAAGAGACTCACATGTGTGTTAACACACATTAAAAATATGCATCTACCTGCAGCACTCACACACGCAATTACACGTGGATTTACTCACATTACATACATACCTACCTGCAACATACAGATATATATCTCCATACATTATATGCATACCTAATTCAATTACACATACACGCGCTCCCTCTTGGATTTCATAAACACAGAGAAATCTTCATTAATCATCATCATCAGCACGGATATCCCTGACCCTCTCTCGCCACTTTTCCCTATCATTCATCGCCTCTGGCAGGTCTTCAGGGTTACATCCTGTGTCCTCACATAGCTGCTGTATGTAAGTTCGAGCTGGTCGTCCTGTTTTTGCTTGGCCATATGTGGGGGTCCATAGGAGTACATCACTTATGAGCTCGTCCTTGCTTCTCCAGCAGTGTCCTGCGTGCCTGGTTCGTCTAACTTGTATAGTTTTCGTGATGGGAGGCAAGTGGCCGTATAGTTGGTGTTTCGTGGGATGTTGTCGCCAGGACTTTTTCAGTATTCCTCTCAAGATTCTTGTGTAATTGCCGTCTAGTTTCTTCTCCAGCCGTTTAGTTAGCGTCCATGTTGTGCATCCATATAGCAGTATCGATACAACCGCTGCCTATCATACATACATACATACCTGCATTTCACACACACTTGACGAACTTAAAAAACATACCTATTTTCATTACTTGCCAAGTCAGCTGGCACTGTAGAATACGCCGACTGCATCTCTGCAGTGGAGTAAGACCCCATCCAATAAATGTCCTGATGATGAAACTCCAGTAATTCAGGAGTTTTAGGGAATGCAGAGTACCCCTTTATTGATATTGCTCCCAGGTCCACTCGACCCCCGAGTGGTAACGCTTGAGAGGGTCCTATCTATGGGTCAAATAGAACTAAACTGTGTACTTATGCTAAACTGAATTCCTTGACATGGAACTGTTTTGGCATTTAAACTACGTACTTATGCTAAACTGAATTGTTTGAAATGGAACTGTTTTCGACATTCAATTGTGAGCAAACAAAAGCTATCATTATTCTAAACTGGATTGTTTGAATTAGAGTTGTTTATCTAAACTGAATGGCTTAAAATAGAAATGTTTGTGACAATTAAACTGTTGACTTATGCTAAACTGTATTGTTTGAAAAAGAACTGTTGTATTTGTATAAAAGTGGATTTGGTATTAAATATTCTACAAAGGTTGATATGCCATAAAACCCAAAGAAAGAAACAAGCACACAAATATTTTCATTACTTATTACTTTCTTGAGGTATAAAAAAACGAACATACAATCATTACAAGCACACAAACACCTACTTGTATTAGACACACATACTCGCACGCACGCACGCACGCACTTTTGCCTGTATTTTAATCTTTAACTTATATAAATGCTGTCAATTATCTCAGTGAAATTAATTATAATAAATTTAGAAAGTTTGTTTAGAAAAAGTTGCTGAACACATATTTCTGTATCAAATCACGGATCTGATGTTCAGTCAAGAAAGAATATCTCCAAACACCAGGTGAGAAAACTAATTTGTAATGCACATGATTCTATTTTTATGACTGTTTTCTTTCATTTTTTATGTTTTGTTTCAATGAACTGAGAGTCTGCTTCAAAATTTCGACACACAGTATTAAACTGTCTTACTTGATCACAGCAGGTGTTGAGTGACGACATTGCCGGCTGTCACCGCCTATAATAAATGATAGACATAAACATTTTTATCGTCACTGAAATGTTCTTTTTTTTTCAGCTTCTGGCCAACATTTAGTTGCAGCTGTTAATATAAAAGTAGATTAAAAAATTGGATATAGTTTATTAACTAAGCATTTATATACTACAAAGAATTAAACTTAACTGTTGAGAATGAAACTACTACATAAAAAAGCATAAAACAAAAGAAAAAAAAACGCATCAAATAACTGACATCTTTCATTGTGTAAAATATATCACGATTAAGGGTTGTGTTCAAAGTAACAATTTATCGAGTCGCAATTAACAGTATGTGATAGATACAAGTAAAATAGGACAAACTGGTCCGAATTTATTTCCTTCACTTTTTCATTGGCTTATCATGTTAGATGTATGCATCTAACACTACTGCGACGGACAGGGTGCGAAACAAGGCCAAGTTATTAGTGGAATAAAGCTGGTTTGAATATAGAGTTTTCTTTTTCCGAGATTGGTTACCATACGAAGGTTAAATAACCTAATCTACTATACCATTCATCCATTACTGAGGGAAAATTACGGATTCATGCCTTTTCCTAGTGCATTAGTGCGAATTGAAATGCGTAGTTCAAGATTTGAACTCGGGTCGCAACCAGCATTTTTTATTACGATAATCGCTACGACACGAGTACCTCCTTATTTAGAGGCTGATATAAGTAACTCATAACTGGGCAGCTGTCAGGTAAAAATGACTTAAAACCAAAGGCATGACAAAAAATTCTTCCGTACAAAAAATGAACCATTGACATTCATTAATATTTGCTGAACGTAATAAAAAAGTTTCCGAAGTTCCGATAAATTGAGATTCGCGGTGTTCCTTTCCTTACTTTCCTTCTAAACAGATGATCATTCCACATTAGAAGCAAGCTTCTCTACGATGTGATAGGCCCCAAAATCTTGATATATTCATCCGCTGTTATTTGTTCAAACGTTTTAGCAAACTCTTTAACTTCTTTTTTTAAAATATTTCCTTTCTCGAAAATGTCATCACAATTTTGAACAATTTTACATTACACTTTATTGTAGAAAAATCTGTTATACATGGATATTTTTTCGTTTTACTTCAATCTTTCCTATTGAAATATGAACAGGTCATCGTCTGTGACAGTCTAGTTCCACTTTTAACAACTACAGAAATTTCATCAGTAGAAGATAATTTGAAATCCCGAACCAGAGGTCCAGGGTCAGTGCACCGTATTGAAAATTAATAACTCATAGAACTTCCGGTTTTACCTCAACGTAGCCGAGTTATAAAATCTTTTCGAAGACAACAATGTATTGAGCTAAGAATTTCTCCAAGACAACGCCTTGTCCATTAGAACCACAAGAGAAACAAACGCAGTCGTAGTCGTGATTTCCAAATTTTACATCGAGGCGCTGGCTCAAATTTGAAATTAATTTTAACCAAAATAGTGTATCAAGAAGATTTTGGCATTGTTCCGACAAGCTTAATCCAATTGCACTTGGGGTGTGAGGTGATTGACGGGAGGCAATTTTTGTCCAATCATAGCAAAGCAACATCCCCCACCTAAATTTTCTCTGGATTTGTTCTAAATTTGCTGATAGAATCAGGCCATATTGATATACGAACCTCTAGGGAAACAGGCTGAGAGATGGGTGGTAATGGATGGTAACAAAAAGAGGTGGTTTTTTTTCAGCTAATGCTGACAGATAATTTTCTTGGTTTTGAGGCTTGCGTTTCAACAGTGATATGATTTGTATTAAGGTAAGTGAAGAGACGTAGTCCTCTTATCTAGGTACTAGATAACTTCACAGAATAATCAGGTTGTTTGGTCCATTTGATTTTTTTTTGTTTCTTTCGTTCTCTCGTTTTATTTCTTCTTATTTTCTTGGGGTAATTTCGTTGCTTTCCATCTGATATTTGTTTTATTCTTTAGTGCTTTATTCTATATTTGCCGCTTTATTTCTTTCACGATATTATTGCTGTATCATTTTTCTTTTCACTTTCGGTTCTGTCAATCATTTTACACTTCCGGTTTATAATAGCTTCCACTGCTCGACACTTCCTCTCAATAAAAACTGTTATTCCTTCCTTTCACCCAGTCCGTTATTTTCATGAGAAAAATACTCATTATTTCAACGGAAAGTATATTTTAGACTTTAAAAAAATTCTTCGGAGGATATATATATATATATATATATATATATATATATATATATATATGTGTGTGTGTGTGTGTGTGTGTATGTGTATACCATCATCATCATTTAGTCCCGCTAACAGCACAGAGTTCCCTGATTCCCTCACCATCCGTCCTTATATGGGAAACCAACTGGACTCCTTACAAAAGAAAAATATTAATATTTGTGCCAAAAAATCGGATCGAGAAGCTGTAATTTTTGTATCAGTATTTTTGCATCTTATAACTAAACGGCGTGTACACACTTGTTAAAAAATTTCTTTGGGATTCACAGGCGAGAATATTTGTCTTGCCGCGAAAAATGTGAAGGCTCAAAATTCAAAATAATTTAAGAAACCTTTCCCCTCCCACTAGATTGTTAAAATACATTTTTAACCAATTAGGTTCATAGATAGGTCATCAATCTTTTAAAAATCTACTTTCGAATTTACCTCAATCTATAAATAGCAAAAAAAATAATATTTCTTCAGTAAGTCCCGAATTTTTCATTAATTACAAAACTACCTTTCAGTTTATGCCTTTGGAGTAAAAATTTACATTCTTTTTCTTTAAGAATGCATCAAATTTCAACATCATCTAATTATCTAAAATTGAATGAATATGTTATTGTTTCACATAGATCTATTAGTTCAGCTGTTACAGCTTACGCTTGTCGATGAAAAAATTTCAGTTCTAGTCCCATAAATACCAACGCATGGATATATATTACTCCACTACATAGTGACATATTAACAGATAGATTCTTTACACAGAAAATATGTCCACAAAGATTTAGGCTAACAAAAATGCTATATTTCATGAATGAATCTTCACTTTCTCTCTTAAAAATAATAGAGGTCAGATTAATATCTTTTTTCTTTTCACGAAAAGACTTTGCAACTTCTGTTTTTCAACAATTATTTCACTCAATTTCAAAAAGAAAAAAATTGTAGATTAGTCTTTCATTCAATCATTTACATCTTAGTCCGCTACACTTATCCTCCATCGCTCTTAGCAAGTTTTCAAGACTGCATCCAGTGTCCGCAAAGAGCTGATGTATAAAAGTCCTTGCAGGTCGGCAAACACTGGCATGACTATGTGTAGGAGTTTATCTGAGAACATCGCTTATGAGTTCGTCCTTACTTCCTCAACAATGCCAAGCATGTCTTGTTCGTTTTAGTTGGATAATTTGGGAGATGTGAGGTGAGTAACCGTACGGATGCTATTTTGATGGGTGTTACTACCGGAAGTTGTTTAAAACAGCAGATCGGATTCTTGCATTATTCCAATCAAGATTTTTCTCAATAGGTTTCATCAAGGTGGTGTATCCATACAATAGTATAAACACAGCCACAGCTTGGAAGAGATCCCGTTTTATTTGATGATATACTTCAATTATGTAACATTTTGTATAAACAAAACATAATAGGGTAATGCACAAAAGTTTTCATCCACCTCAACAGTAAATGTGACCTCGGAACCATTAAGAACTTCCAAGGCATAACTCTAAATTCTATTGCTGCTAAAGTTTATAAAGCCTTGTTTCTTATACGTAACTGACCTGTAGTCACGAACATTTTTTAAAAAATCAGAATAGTTTTTAGAGAAATCTATCCACAACATCACAGATTCTAACTATCCGTAGAATCATCGAAGTTATATGTGCAAAAAATCTTGAGGTTACACCATTGTTTTTGTTAATTTTTCCCGGTCGATTGAGTCCATATACACAGGGAAGATGGCGAAAATGCTTCTTGTATATGCTCTCCTAAAAAACTGCTAAAGTTATACTGATGCTTTGTAAAAACGAGAAAGCAAATGATCGCTCAGCTGATGGAGACACTAACTTCTTCGACTTTGTCGCTGGCTACTTGCAAGGAGATAAAATTGCACTATATATGTTTGTAATCTGCATATATTAAGAACCTTAGACGTTAATAGATCTCACATAAGAAAATGGTTTTACAATAAAAAGATTAAAAACTGACGATATCGGCAGATTATGATTGACACAGACTTCGCAGATGGTCTAGCACTTCAGGCAACTAAACTCGCTCAAGCCGAATCTCTGCAGCATTGCCTGGGACAAGCATCAGGAAGCTTTTGCCTCTTCGTGAATGCAAATTAGAAAGACTTCATTGGATTCAAACAAGGAGCAATCTCTACTCTTAGTGGCAAACCCCTGGAATTAGTAGACCAGTTCATATACGTTGGCAAGAATATCTCATCTATTGAAAACTGTGTCAGCATACAACTTGACAGACTTACGATTAAAAGTAGATAAATCTCGGATAAAATAACTCTTACACACATACACACACACATGGCCATTTACCTAAATCGGAAGGAAGAATAAGAATTCCACACGTTTCACAAAGGTAATAGTGCTTCTGTGAAATGGAATCAACCTCATTCAGGACTTGAACACGTGCCGCCATGTCCCTTTCCTACGACGATAGCCACTACAATAAGGGCATCTCCTATATATATATATATATATATATATCATAACATATACATTATGATAATATATATATGTTATCATCATCAAGTTGCATTGACAACACGGAATTCCCTGAGACTCTCTATCTCTCTCCCTTTCTCAGCATCCATACCTATCATCTATGTATGTATGTCCTTGTTGTTCGCCAACACTGGCGCGTCCAGTACTGGAATCCATTTTGAGAACGTCGCTTATGAATTTGTCCTTGTTTCTCTATGTCTTGTTCGTCTTACTTTGATGTGTAATGATCTTTGACAGATCCGTCAATCAGGGATCTCTGGTACAGGATGTTCTAGTGGTATAAACAGGAAGACAGCTTACGTGGGTTGACAAGCAGAAGTAGATCACGTGAATCACAGGCCGGAAGAACTTGTAGCCGTTATGAAATTATTCATATATAGGTACCCACGGAGAGACGCGGTCAGTTATGGTAGTCACCGTCGGTCAGTTAGACCCACAACCAAGACAAGGTTGAAGTCGCCCTGGACACCACCAGGTGGGCAATGGCACACAGCAGTCACCGGTTGGGAATCTCACGCCAAGGAAGTCAGGACGCAAGGCCCTGAATATGGAATCACAACTTGTGTTAAGAATGGGTCAATATAGCGATCCTCCGCCAGTCTGCATCCGTGTCTTCCATCTTTCTGTCTTTCTCTCTTACTCATATCAAGTCAAATTCAACCCTTTCGAGTAATAGATATATTTTTGGACAGAAAGTGTTTCCTTCTCATCATTCTTTCATTATGGTCATTCATTCCTTTATCATATTATGCAAGAAATTGTTTGTGAGATGAGAAGCAGGTGGTTGTACAGCTGCTGTTTTATGAAACATTGCTTAAATGTTGTTTTTAAGAGAGAATGAAGACTTTTTCACTGTGTGCTTTATTTGTGTCCATGTGGTGCATCGATACAGCAGTATAGACAACCACCGCTTGATACACAAGGTCAATTTTTTAAGCAGTTTCTCTTCAGTGAGACCGGTTGCCTCATCGTTTTCTCATAGTTAAAGGGATAACAGATAGACTGATGCTTTTTCAAAGGGCAGTAGGGCAAACAGCCTTCTCCAGGAGTTGAACTCGTGTCACCAATTTCATTTCTTCAAATGAAAATCGTTTCATCAAGTGCGGGGTTGGCCGTGGTGTAGTCGTTATCGATGTAGGAAATGAACACGGCGATACGAGTTCAAATCCTGGACGATACTGATTGCATTTCACATAGCACTAATACCCTTGGGAAAGGTATGAATCCAGTTATTCTCCCTCCAGCTATGGGTAAATAGTAGGACAGACTAGGTTCTTCAGCCTTGGTTAGGCAACTAGTCTAGGAGAAGGAAAACTCTGAATTAAAACCTGTTAAACTCCGCTTAAAAATTGACCTTGTGTCATATCCTGCCCGAGCGGAGGGGTTGGTAAATAGTATCAAGTGCGGGGTTTTGTGCGTATGTATTCGTATATGTATGTAAACGTAAACTCGTTGAGTTCCTTTCACAACCGTAGTTGATAATGATAATGATGCGTCTACTTGTCGAAAGATATGAAGATCATTATTATTAATTTTTGTTTATTCCTTTTAACTGAGAATTTTGATCATAATGAAGAAAGAAAATTCTGTTTACTGCAAACACAGACCACTCAAATTTAGCATCCTGCAGTAAATGGAACTGGAAATTTATTTACTCCGATCAAATCATTTTAATGTTCTTCGCTATTGAGGACCAACCGTACCCTTGCGATACACACACGTAGTTGTCACCTTTTCTGAAACGGATTACTCACCCTCTTACTGTGTCCTTCCCTCATATATCAATCAAGAATCAGAAGATACTTTAAATTATCTACATAGCTTAATTATCTATATATATATATATATATATATATAATAAGAATAAATGGAAAGATTGTAACAAACATTACATCAGCAAAACCAAACGGAATCTAGAAAAAGAAAAAAAGAACTACGATCACAAACGATCAATTACACTAAATGACGACGGAAATGCTCTTTTCTCTCATATGTTAGATCTCAAACACACTTTGGATTTTTCTAAAGCCACTCAAATCAAACCCATAAATTGCAAAAATCCTACCGAATATTAGAATCTGCAGTTTTTCCAATGGAAAACACATAAAACAACGTCAAGGATTCTATAAGATTTCACCCTACTTGGCAGATATTATATTACACGAAAACAATATTAAAATAGAGAATGGATAAAAAAATCTAGCAAATTTTTATTTGGCAAACTATCGAGGATTCTTTCATTTTCATTTTCTCTTTTCTTTTTCGTTTCACTTAGATACTCCATTATAGCCAATGTCTTTGATGAAATGGGATATGCCTGTACCCCTCCCACTCCATTACTTACTTTTCTTTTCCTATCTCCTTTTTCTCACTAAGATTAATCCACTTCCATCTGATCAAACCTTGGATGAAGCATGATACTTTTGATTCCTCTAAGCTCCAACACATAGCCAGACAGTTACAGTCCAAACCAATAACCCCAACGACCATCACTTAAATCCACATCTACTTCCTCTGTTTCATCCCTTATTTGTCTTTTGTCTTTCGACCATCTCCCTCTTCCTTTTATACTTTTATCTACTCCGTTAATTTATCTATATCCTTAATTGCTTGAATGTAGAAAAACTTTTAAAATATTTAGCCTGAAAAAAATCATGAATAAAGGATGAAATATCACCACTAAACTCTTTGTAAGTGTCTAATTTATCCATCTTTCACCTTATTTTATCATCTTTCAGATTCACCAAAATCTACCATTTCCCTATATATATATATATATATATATATATGTGTGTGTGTGTGTGTGTGTGTGGGCTCAAGGTGGACTTATAGATTAATTTCTACTCAGTAGTGATTTTGAATGTCATCTTGCGCCTCATGTTAAAATAAAACAAGCCTAGTATATTACCCCTGCTAAGTTCATTTTACAAAGGTACAGAGCAAAATAGATGAACTCATTTGGCTAATTGATTTCGAATTCCAGTCTACACTTGTCATCTCTCTGGCACACCGCCTTATTGCCAGAAACATAGGCCAAATATTTTACTATTGCCATGTTACAATGGGAGACAGATAAAGATTTGGAGGGAATCTTTCTTCCATAACTAACTTACACTCCTGGTCAGTATCATCAAAAGGATGCTAACCGTACATCCAACCTCGACACTGTCAAATCATAATTTGGGTTGATAGCACTTTTTTTTCTCTATTATCCCCAACACTCTCTTCCAAGAGATCCAGTCCGTTGCTTAAAAAAATAAGGTGGCCATGTTTTTTTTTTTTTCCTGGTATTGCATCTACAGATTTTGCTTCTGTTTTTGACTTCCTGTTTTTTTAGCTTTTCTTTTTGAGGGGTGTGTGTGACTTACTATTTATTTTTTTATCCTTACATTTCTAAATTGGATTCTATTCTCGAATCCATTCGTTTTTTGGGGGAATTGATACCCGACGTTAAAAAAAAGTAGATAAAAATATCTGTCTCAAAAAAGTGAATGACGCATAAGGCAGATAAAAATATCTGCCTTAAAAAGAGTGAATGATGCATTCAGTAACGCGTTCACCATGTCTCACCGCCATTCTTCAAAAACAACAAATGCGATTTTGCTCAAAAGCAAAAAAAAAAAAAAAAAAAAAAGAAAAAAGAAAAGAAAAACTAAATTAATTTAGTAGTAACCAACAGAACATCTATGTCCGCTTAGAATCATGATATATCGTTGAATGTCTATATAATATTACTTTTTTAACAACTTAACTTCATTTGAGAAAAAGGTATTTATTTATTTAAACCGTCCGCTTCTAGCAGAGTGTTACACAAGATAAATTTTAAAGTGGAGTTGTGATTTGAGGTTTTTTTTTCTCGCAGACTTGTTTCTTAACCAAGGCTAAAGAACCTATTAACCTTTTGCTGTGGGGGATAGATTGATTCATGCTTTTCTGGAGAGATTCATTGGGAGAAGAAACAGATATAGCTTCGCCCAGTACTTTAACTCAGTTCCCCGAAAATAGACCAAACCTTACCAATCACAGACATATGCTTTTGCCGCAAGTATTACCGGACACACCGAATTACAAAATTAAATTCCAAATTCAACTCTTTTTAATCGTTCTGTCGTAAATCTTTGCAGGTTCACGTCCATTCACTTAAGAAATAGAACTACCTATTGAAATACACTAATCTCATTTTGACTTTTTTTACTGGAAATGAAACCGATTTATTTATTGCTTTTGAACCAGATGTGCAAACGCTTTACAAGCCTTAATATTTTTCTGCATTTTTCTGATTTCCATAATTTTTCTTTAAGAAAAAGTAAATTCTGTAATATGGTTTTATTTTGTATAAAATTTTAATTCCTTAAATCATTTCTTAGAGGGAGAATGCACAGTGCACATACAACAGATACAAAGTGGTAGACCGCATACTACAATGGAAAAAAATCTTCATCTCGTGTTGAGGCTCAAGTTCTGAACCTCTAGGAAGGGTGAAGACACTCCCTGACTACCATTACTCTCGGATCCACTCTGTTGTGGAATTAGAGCACCTGTTCGTGGTCCAATCTTTAAAAGATATTTTGAAAATTATTCTGATTTGAAAGGAATAAGTGACATCAAATGAGTATGCACACTTCTTTGAATTAAGCCTATTTACTTGAAGCTATAATCCTTTGTTATTAAGTTACTGAAAAGCATATAATTGCATTCAAATGTGTAGTTTTAGGAATAATTGATATCATATAGCTGTGTACAAATCAGAGATTATTATTAAATAAAAATCGTTATTTTAAACCATATAATCAAGCATACAGTATTAGCATTAGATGTTTGGTTTTCTTTTAATAGCATCTCAACCACCGTGGAATTTCCAAACACCTAATACACGTTGAAAATATCGTTAGGATAACAAATATTTATAAATGAATTAAATTTCGGCATTTAAGGGGTTGATATGTCGTTTAAAATAAATAGGGAGTTAACATGCTGTTAAAAATAAAGCATTGATATGCCGTTAAAAATAAATAAGCAGTTGATATGCCATTTAAAGTAAATAAGCAGTTGATATGCCGTTAAAAATAAAGCATTGATATGCCGTTAAAAATAAATAAGCAGTTGATATGCCATTTAAAGTAAATAGGCAGTTGATATGCCGTTAAAAATAAAGCATTGATATGCCGTTAAAAATAAATAAGCAGTTGATATGCCATTTAAAGTAAATAGGCAGTTTATATGCCGTTAAAAATAAAGCATTGGTATGCCGTTAAAAATAAATAAGCGGTTGATATGCCATTTAAAGTAAATAAGCAGTTGATATGCCGTTAAAAATAAAGCATTGATATGCCGTTAAAAATAAATAAGCAGTTGATATGCCATTTAAAGTAAATAAGCAGTTGATATGCCGTTAAAAATAAAGCATTGATATGCCGTTAAAAATAAATAAGCAGTTGATATGCCATTTAAAGTAAATAGGCAGTTGATATGCCGTTAAAAATAAAGCATTGATATGCCGTTAAAAAAAAAATAAGCAGTTGATATGCCGTTAAAAATAAAGCATTGATATGCCGGTAAAAATGAATAAGCAGTTGATATGCCGTTACAAATAAATAAGGACTTGATATGCCATTTAAAGTAAATAGGCAGTTGATATGCCGTTAAAAATAAAACCATGGATATGCCGTTACAAATAAATAAGGACTTGATATGCCATTTAAAGTAAATAGGCAGTTGATATGCCGTTAAAAATAAAGCATTGTTATGCCGTTAAAAATACATAAGCAGTTGATATGCCGTTAAAAATAAAGCATTGATATGCCGTTAAAAATAAATAAGCAGTTGATATGCCGTTAAAAATAAAAGCATTGATATGCCGTTAAAAATAAATAAGCAGTTGATATGCCGTTAAAAATAAAGCATTGATATGCCGGTAAAAATAAATAAGCAGTTGATATGCCGTTAAAAATAAATAAGGACTTGATATGCCATTTAAAGTAAATAGGCAGTTGATATGCCGTTAAAAATAAAAGCATTGATATGCCGTTACAAATAAATAAGGACTTGATATGCCATTTAAAGTAAATAGGCAGTTGATATGCCGTTAAAAATAAAGCATTGATATGCCGTTAAAAATAAATAAGCAGTTGATATGCCGTTAAAAATAGATAAGCAGTTTATATACCGTTAAAAATAAATTATCAAAAAATAAAGATTATGTGATAGACAGTATACGACAATCACATACAAAAAAACCTGTATATTTACTTTTGCACCTGATGGTATATCGGGAAACATAATTTCTACTTTATTCACTCGCGTTCGTTTGATTTTTAGCACGTTTATTTTCCTAACAACTTTTTAAACAAACCACTCACCTGCTTTCTTCTTTAGCAGCACAGATGCGTATATAAATGCTTGATTAATCTGTTTAGATTAATACTTTTTTTCTTTTTTCGTCGACTATTATCGGCATCGTGTTTGTGAAACTGTTTTCACAGCTGACAGTTTCTATCCAACCCACCTATTTTATGTCAAGGTTCACTGCTATTAACCAACTTGCTTGACTTAAGTGTCTGATTAGTTAAAAGATCTTTTAACCTTTCATTTGATTTATCAAAACACCCCGTCACTCACTTACTCATATGCCTAAGATCAGAGCTTTCTCTTTGTCCGATCAAGCTATTCATTTTTATCGCATATCTTACTGATCGCTTCAGTTACATCATTAAAGTGTGTGATCGCCTAGTTTGATGTGATTCTTAACAAACTAGCCGTTCATTGTTACGTTGGACTATTGTCAGCGTATCGCTTGATTCTGCATTGGAATCAAAAGCCGTATATCATTGCTTTTGGTGGTTTACTATTTGATTGTAATATAGCCGGTTTATTAGCGCTTTCCTTCTACTGTCAGTTTCGCTGGTGAATGAATTCTTTTATTTAGAAATTATATTCGTTTTTTTTTTATCCAGTCGGTCAGGGATTTTACTCTTCGGGCCGATCTCATTGTAAATTCAAAGAAAACTCTATTAATCTCTTTTTTTTCCATCTCATTAATCTCATATCCCCAAAGACATCGTTCCTCTAATGGAGAGAAATAGGTCCGTATCTCTTCTAACTGGACGAAGTTTTTACATGCTATTGTGACATTATGGAACCTTGACATGGTTTTATAGAGCTTGATATATGTGTGTGTGTGCATATATATATGTACATGTAAGCTATGATTAACATATGAGTAGGTGTAGGTACATATATAGGTAGTATCTGTGTGTATGTATACATGTATATATGTATCTATGCAATATGTGACAAGACAAGGAGGGCGGAGGCAGTTAGCCCGTCTAACGCCGGCCTGGCTGGCCACTAGTTTAACATGGGTTTGAGCGAAGTGACCTCGTTAACTTGAATAAACGTGGGGCTACCTGCGTGGATAAAGGAAACAAAGAAATAGGAAATTAACAAGTGGGGCGACTAAAACGGGTGACTAAAGCCCGGCAGATTTTATTCGATGCAGACGGTTGGTCAAAGGAATCCACCGGAGTTTGTTGGTTAGAAAAACGACTGGGGTCAGAGATACACGCAGTGTCTGCTGACGCTCCCAGACTTAGGGTGATCTGCTAGGATCTGGCAAAGGAGAATTCGCGCCGGACGCATGAGAGTAGTAATAGAACCAAAGATTTGTCCGAATTGACATATAACACTCCAACTGTGAGTTCAGTCTTTTAGACCTTAAATTCAACTTTCCTTTTTTCTTTCTTTGTCTTTTATGACACTAACGTAGGCTTTGTGCAATAACCACCATGTAGAGTCACACAATGCAGTGAGCAGATGCATAGCGGGGCCGAGGCATTCTATTACCCTTTCACATGAAATTCACAATTGATCGGGACATATCATTGATTTCCAAGTGTCGTACTTCCTGCCTTTATTCTCATCAACTTGTATTATTTCATAAGACCATTGTAAATGCATTCTATTCTCCCAAGTTGCAAATTCTTCTAGTTTGGTTTGGTTTCTTTGTTTAATGGCATATCAACCTTTGTAGGTTATTTAAAGTCGAAGCCATTCTCCTAGTTGAACAGAAGTGGTACAATTTAACCCATAGCTGGGAGGATAAGGGGGTTCATACCTTTACCAAGGGTATTTGCCCGAAAGTGGACGTAATAGCGCGACAGGAGTACGAACTCGCTTACTACGATTCCGCAGTCCATCGCTTTAACCATTACACCACGAGGACACCTCCACAAATTCTTCAGGCCATTTGATGAATAAATCTCACCTTTGTGAATATCTACACCATTAAAGTTTTTCATAGTGTAACTTTCGTTTTGGGCAACTGCACTACTACGAAATAATCCTATACATTACTTAAGATATTACCAAACATAATCTTAGCAAGCAAATGGGCAAGTAACAATCTTCATTTCTATTTGGTCGTAAGTTGTTTAAACTAACCAAGCTGTGCACAGACATAAATATTTACCTTTGATTGCAGCAGTGTTGACAAAGAAACAGTTAGCGTGTACCGTGTTAAGAGTTGCGTAAAGGTTAGAACAGTTTAATTTTCCGAAAATATGTACGTGGCATTAGGCCAGGATATTCATATAATCTCATATCAGAAAATATTGACTCCGCTAGTCAAATAAATCTTCAATTTCAATATTTCACAAAGATGTTTTACAAAGAATAAACATTGAATTAAACATTTACAGTTATGTTGAGTAGTATTTCTTTAAGGTTTTCTTCGTTTAAAGACATTTCAATTTTCCTTGCCTTGGTTGGTTGTTTTGGTTTATGGCATATCAACCTTTGTAGGTTATTTAACGCCAAATTCATGTTTTTGCAAATAATCAGTTCAATTTCAAACAATTCAGTTTAGCATTAGTACGCAGTTTAATTGTCAAAAATATTTCTATTTCAAGCTATTCAGTTTATTCAAACAGTTCAAATTCAGCTAATTCAGTTAAGTATGAGTACAGATCTGTTTACACACAGATAAATGTCAAACAGTTCTATATTAAACTATTCAGTTTAGTGTAAGTACAGTTTCAATGTCAAAAACGGTTCCATTTCAAGCAATTCAGTTTAGCATAAGCTATTTAGTTTAGTCAAACAGTTCTAATTCAAATTATTCAGTTTAGCATAAATATGCAGTTAGCTCTATTTAACCCATAGATAGGGCCCTATCAGGTGCTACCATTCGGGGTCAGAGTGGACATGGGATTAATGGCAATAAAGTGGTGCAACGCATTCCCCAAAGTTCGAGCGTCACTGGAACCCCACCATCAGATTGTTTAATGTCATATCCAGGACACTCGTCGGTGGACGAGGCTTACCCCGCTGCAGAGGTGTAGTCGGTGTATTCTACAGTCCCAGCCGACTGAGCAAAAGATTTTGGTGGGAAGTAAATTAAAAATAAAGCCTTATTATACTCTGCAATTAATTCAAAATAATTTCCAAGAGTCAAAATCAATATAACTAAAAGAAAAATGTCTTTACTTTTTTTTCAAAAGTTCGTTAAATTTTTCAATGTGTTATGACTTTTAGGCCACACTTGTATACATCATATATGTAAACACATCTCTCTCTCTCTCTCTCTCTCTCTCTCTCTCTCTCTCTCTCCGTCTCTCTGTAAATGTAATTCTTATTGGCTTATATTTTCAAGAAAAGGCTGTCTCGTGATAAATTTATATCTATCTATCTATCTATGTCATCATAATATTGCGCCATCAGCATGGATATCCCTGACTCTCTCTTGCCACCTGTCCCTATCATCTATAACTTCCGGCAGGTCCTCAGGGTTACATCCTGTATCTACACAGAGCTGCTTTATGAAGGTTCGAGCTGGTCGCCCTGCCTTTGCTCGGTCATGTGAAGAGGTCCACAAGAGTACATTACTTATGATCTCGTCCCTACTTTTCCTGCACTTCTTTGGTTCGTATAATTTTGATAGTTTTCGTAATGGGTGGTAAGTAGCCGTATAGCAGCTACTTTGTGGGATGTTGCCTCCAGGACTTGTTCAATATTGCTCGCAGCGTTCTTGTGTAGTTGCTGTCAAGTTTTTTCTCCAACCGTTTAGTTAGCGTCCATGTTGTGCATCCATATAGTAGTATCGACACGACCACTGCGTTACATTTTATCGGTCAGGTCTGACTTCATTTGACCGATAGCTTATCGATAGCTGTCTATGCCTTTGCTAGTCGCGTGCTGATGTCTTTCTTGGTTAATAAGACACTGCTTCCTTGGTAGATGAACTTGTCAACTTGTTTCAAAGGGCTACCGTTTAGTGTAGAGTTGTCGTCTGTTTGATTAAAGCACATACATTCTGTTTTGTGTGCATTGACAATGCCTGCAGCGGCTCGTTCCAGACTATGTAGCAGGGTTTGGCTTGGGCGGGTGTATTTGCCAGCAGCGCTATGTCATCGGCGTAGTCGGCGTTCGTATTTGTCTTTACGGGGCACCTTCTGCTTCTCTCCTTTGTTAGCTCGAAAACTTTTTCTTTGATTTTATCAATAGATGTTCTAAGCACGTAGTCTTGACTGATGATGAAATGGTATGGGGCTAGTGTGTCTCCTTGCTGTACACTTGCTACAATTTCGAAGTCGTCTGTGTCTCCATTTGGAGAACGGACTTTTACCTTGGTATTTCTATAGAGAATCATTACAGCTGCGACAGCTTCCTTTGGTAGACCATAAGCAAGTAGAATGTGCTTCATCTTTCCTCTGTGAATGGAGTCAAAGTCCTTGGTGAGGTCGACAAATTATATGGTTGCCTGTAGTTTTTTTGCAAATACGCCTTTAAGAATTCTACGGATAGTCAAAATTTGTGATGTCGTGGATCTATTTCTCTTGGCTCTTCCTAAGCATGTTGTCAATTTTGGGTTCTATGCAGTTGCGTAGAAGGGCATTCTATATTTTGACCGCAATGGATGTGTTATACCTTGGTAGTTCATGGCTAATCCGAGGTCGCCTTTTTTTAGGAGAGGATGCATCCCTTCATCCATCTATTTATTGGGTTTTGGTTATATACAACATAACAGTTTCGTAGCAGTATGTCGTCGAATTTTCTGGTCTTCCATTAATACATTCAGCTTAGTTGTGGAGTTGGGCAAAAATTAGGGGACACCTGATGATGATCGAACTCTTTAGAAAAAGTTTTCCTTAATCAAGCTCATTAACCATTACTCCACGTAAAGCACATTTATTGCTACAAATGTTGTCCCCCAAACATCAGATAAAATCTTGATTCTTTTTAGTATTGTCAGTTTTATCAATGTCTGCCGCTTTTTAAGTTCAACTCTAAACCAAGAAAGAGATTTCGTCTATCTCAATGAACCAATGTCGGAAGAAACGATTCCATGTCCTGAAAAATTCAATTCTTTTTTCAGTGAAAGTGTAAACATGAAAACGTTGAAAAATTAGTCATATAAAAAGGGGTAAGTTCGTTTTTAATGCGAAAATCATATTCTAAGTCATTTAAAACGATAGATATCGTTCATGCTATGAGAAAGATTTCTTTTTTTTTTTTCGTTTTTTAAGAGCTGATTTTCATTGGCCCAAAATAACTAGCGATGCTTTTTTTTCTTTTTAGTGCAACAATATTTTGAACACTGTTAACAAAATATATCTAAATCGACATCTTAAGGCATAAAATTAAAAGAAAGCAATGCAAGTTAATGAGTTTAAAAATTTAATGAGGGCTCAATGAGTCTGACCAAAGACAAAAACAAATGACTCTTTCTAACACACACACACACACACACATATATATATATGTATATATATATACTATTAAACACTGATAAGTGTTTTTGAAAATTGTTGTAATTATGGCAAATATTTCTAACTGAAATTTGAAATCACATTTGACCTCTAGTTATTTATTTTATTTCGCAGTCTATTCCAAAAAGAAAATTGTTTAACGCCTGATCTTATCTAATTTGCAGAAACAAGCATTTGGTTGCAGAAATTATATGCCAAACTTCTTTCCTTGCTATGGAGTTAGTGATTCATATTAGTCATTGCAAATGGTGTAGAGTTACAAAATTTGCAAAGCATATTCTAATACACAAAAATAGTTTAACTTAAAACATGCTCATTATATGGAAAGAAAAATATGACTGAGAGAGCCAAAAAAATTATTTTTAAATGCAAGTTACATTGCTGCAAGATATAACTAATCGAAGAGATTTCAAATGTTTAAATTTTAGAATAAAAATAATTATTCTTTTAATATCCATATTTAATTGAATATTAATGATCATGTTTACAAGCAGTTCTTGAAATTGAGAATGTAAAATAATCTCTTGGAATTAACGCATCGTTCGGACTAAAAATCCAGACAATGTTCTTCAAATAAATCTCATAAGTGGTGGCGCAATTAAATTTGTAAAAAAATTCGTGGCAAAATTTCGTGAAAACTTGTCACAGATCTATATTTGCTTCATAATATAATATAATATAATATAATGAGGAATTTTTTTCCTGTTATGAAGATTAACTTTTATAGTAAACACAATTTGTTTGGCGTAATTATTGATCATGACATATAAAATAAAATAGATAAAAGGACATTTTGATAAATGATAGTTTCGCCGAGTCTGTGAGCCATGTATTGATGTTTTACCCCGCGTCGATGGGTATTTCAGCAAATAGAAGAACAATCTTAATGCTTATCAAAACAAAAGTCAGCGAAACACCATGATAAATTAATTCTATAAAATATTTAGCAACTAAATTTCTATAAATTTGAATAATCTTTTTAGCTTATATTTTTCCTAACATTCGATTTTCTTTAAAGGCAATTGTTTTATTTCTAAAGTAATCTTTCTGTCGTGAAAAAAAATCAGGCATTTAGGTTGAACCGTAAATATTTTTAAACTAACAAGAATGAATGAATTAGACGGAAAACTCATTAGAAAGGAATACATATTTGTTACAGTGTTTATGATAATCAGATAACCAGACATATGGAAAGGTCTTCTTTTTAAATGTATGAAAAGCTGTAATAATAAAATAAAAATACTAAAGTAAAAACCAGTCTGTTTGTAGATTATTGCCGTAGGCTTATCAACAGCCAGACATCGAAGAAAATTGCAGGCTCTCTGCAAACATCAAATGTATCTATACAGGAATTCTTATGAAAAATCGAGCTTCTGAACAGCCATCAGCTTTGTGTATTTTTTATCAGATGTATGAAAGGACACGTAAAAGTTCTTGGCCCAACTATGGCCATTTTTCTATAGAAAGGTAAAATAAATCCGGAACAACGGGCCAAGTAAATTGAACTGCAATGAGTACATGTGGAATAGAATGGGCAGGATATTGTACTACTTCATGCGTTTCTTGGTCAGACCAAGAACTTATTCACTTATTTTCACAATTTTGTGTTTTCCTAAGATTTTCACAAGATAGGGAAGAAGAAGAAGAAGAAGAAGAAGAAGAAGAAGAAGAAGAAGAAGAAGAAGAAGAAGAAGAAGAAGAAGAAGAAGAATGCGTTCCTAAATTGTCTAAATTTAATTAACAGAATTAAATTGTTATTAAAAAGAAAAATCTCAAAACAATAACTATAATTCAGGAATTATTTGATTGATGTAGCTTACACTTTTTAAAATCAATGCTTCTCTTCCCTTGTCGAAAAAATAGTTTTATAATATGTACGTATATTGAGTGATCAAAACCTATCGAGATGGTTTTAATTTTGAAATTTAGATGAAGACGTCTGCATATAAATTAAAATCATGGGGTCTAAACGTCTAGCTGATTTACTATCTGTTCGAAAAATAATTAAAATCCGGGGAGTTTTTGTTAGTCTAAGCTTCTCTGAAACTCCTCGTTTAATATGGTGTGAAGCTGGGCCTTCGTCAACCTGCTAATACCCCCACGATCCCTCAAACTATGCGTATGATTAAAACTGTCACTTTAGGAAATAAGAAAAAGTTGCACGGTGGTAGGTCCGATGAGTATGGAGGGTGTTCCACTTGCACAATGTTGTGTTTCACCAAAGGCTATTGAGAATTTTCTCGTCTATTTTCTTGATGGATCTCCTACTGACCTGTTGAGCCCATATCTGACCCTTTATAGCTCATCTCAGAGTCTCTTCCGACTCTGAGATGATTTGGTGATATTTTGATTTTTGAAAGCATATTCATAATGAACTACTCACCATTATGGTAAAAGACTGCAAGTAGTACTCTAACCTTGAACAGAACTGGCCGAGTATTCTTTACTCTTGCTGATAATGGAAACTTCAACATAGGTTACTGAACTTTTGTTTTAGAATCGTAGCCACATACTTTCAATATGTCACATGTGATTGCTTTCAAAAGGCTTTGCTCGTTGCTGCCGGATGACGTAATTCAGGTACCGTGGTCAAGTGAGTCTCTAGCTTCTGCGTCGAAAGACGTGAAACAAATTCAGCTGCAACTCGTCTCATCTCAAGATCTTTAGTAATAATAGTGTTATATGACCAAGAGGAAATTTCTACTACATTACATGTTTTCTGATTATTGTCAATTTTCGATCTGCTTTCAACTAACTGCCTACGCTCTTAACTGTTCAACATTTTCTGCAAGTGGAAGCCCTCACTTTCTAGTAATGCTCTTTTTTTCTTGAAAGAGTGATGGCAGTTAAAAACCCTGATACGGCAATTTCAGTCATGGCCATGAACCCCTTCTAGTATTCCAAAAAGTTCAATATAAGTTTTTGGTTATTTTTCGCGGGTAATTTAACACCTACTCGCTTTTAAGTATTTTCTCCAGTGAGCGAATATGACTCGTTGAAAAATTTTAAGAAGAGCCGTACATAAATGAGAATTTTATGAAATAAAGTTATGATTTTTTAAAGTCTCAAATAAGTCTCTACGAGTTTGCATCATTTTGAAAAGTATAAAGTGATTTTTTCAACACAGATTGTAGTACTGATAATGATCAGAGAAATCTCTGGAAAACTTTAGATACTTCACTGTGTTAACATCAGTGGAATACCTTGATTGATTTAAAGACATAATTGGCGAGGAGTGTTAACCGCCAACAGGATGCTAGTTTGTGATAAATGGTCAGGTCATCCGAACAAAACTGGTTCTCACTAGCTAACTGAAGGTAAGCAGCGACCAAGCAGCTCGTTACTTATATGAGTAACTTCTTTAGAACAACAGGTAAATAGTACATCCTGAGTCTTGTTAGCTAAATCAAAGAAAGGTTAGTATATTGCAAGAATTTACAAACTTGTATAACAAGGGAGAAACATTAGAAGTACATCAATAAGGCAGATATCAAAAAAGAAAATAAAAATTATATGACTAAGAAATCTACAACAAATAAAATAAAAGGTATCTGTTACGAAAATCAGAAGAATGGTATGAAAAAAAGAACAAGAAAAGACACAAAAAGGACAATAAGAAAGAGAAAGGATTTGATGAATAATTTTTTAAAAAGGTATTTAAAATATCGCGCTATAGCAAACGGAAAATAAATCACACAGCTAAAGAAATATACCAAAGAGAAAGAAAAAGGGAAAAATCTTAAGTGAAGTATAAATAAAACAACAAAAAAAGATGTTTGAATAATAGTCGGACTACCGAGGAACCAATACTGAAAACCTACGCACATTAAAGAAACGAAAGAAGAAAGATATTCAGATTAGATGTGGTTGGAGGGCAGTATGACAAGAAATGATGCGTGCCAAAAACGAAGTGCAGTATCTGACATTCGACAATGTTGTCTTTCATCACGCAAGGAAATAATGGTGCACTGTGTGTGTGTGTGTGTGTGTGTGTGAGAGACAGAGAGAGAGAGAGAGAGAGAGAGAGAGAGAGAGAGAGAAAGAAAGAAAGAAAGAAAGAAAGAAAGAAAGAGAGGAGGGGAGAATTGCACGCACTACTATATTATATATCTACTAAATTCTATCTTTATGTATGAGACGAAAATACAATTTTATTGGATTAGAAATGTCCAAGTCTAAAACAAAGTAGTCAGAAGAGCCGAAGAATGCAGAATTTGCTTAAAGCTGAAACAATTTGAAAAGTGAACACGAGAGAATACTTTAATGTTCTTGTCAAAGTGCTCCATTGAAAAAAGTACGTTATTTTTAGGGATTGGAAAGAAGCCACTCGATTTGTTTATCTGCCTTCCCATGTCATTTTTGTTCTTTCTCAAAAAATCACGCAAATTCAAACGTGTCTTTTACAGAATAGAAAGACACATATATACATACATACACACACACACACACATATATATATATATATATATATATATATATATATATATATATATATATATATATTGTCACAATGTAACGTTACCGATTTAAATACACACACACACACACACACACACACACATATATATATATATATATATATATATATATATATATATATATATACGTACAGATTTTTTGTATAGGCATTTAAAAATGTCGTAGACTTTTGAAAATTCTGTATGTTATTGCGATACATCTTATGAGCTGACTGACAAATTTTGATGATTTCAGGTTCAAATGAACAACTACAGCAGGAATTGGAATACACTCTACTAAAGCCTGATTGTCACTGCTGGTGAATTTCAAAAATGAAATCTGGATGTGAGGAAGAAGGATATGCAATAAAATTCTGTTTTATACTTGGAAAAAATGCCATAGGAACTGTTGGAATGCTTCAGACGGCTCTTTCGACCACCTTGCATGAATCGAGCATCAGTTTTTAAGTGGCATAAGAGATTCAAGAAAGGGAGGGAGTCTGTGAGGGATGATGAGAGGTGTGGAAGGAGTAAGGAAGTCAATACACCAGAGTTGATTAGCCAAAGTGTTAGGGTTAGGGTTATCATGTTGAGGTTTTATGGGAGTTCAGCAAGAGATTCCGTTGGAAGAGGCCAGCACTTTTCAAATCGGGTCAGTGGCATTTCCACCAGGACAATACACCAGTCCACAACTCCATCCTTGTCACAAACTATTTGAACAAGATGGGTATCATGACAGTTCCTCTGCCCCCCTATAGTCCAGACCTTGCTCCCTGTGATTTTGGTTATTCCCTAAGCTCATTCCATAAGCTCGTTATGAGACAATTGAGGAGGTGAAAGAGGCTGTGACGAAGGTCATTGACTCGCTCACCAAAGAAGACTTCGATGGAGCCTTCTAGAAGTTGTTGGAACGGTACAATAAGTGCATTACAGCCGGAGGAGATTACTTCGAAGGGGACTTGAGTTTCACGTTTGTACTATCAATAAAAGTGCCCATACGAAAAAATTCTGGAAACTTATTTAATGATCCTGGTATATATATATATATATATATATATATATATATATATATATATATATATATATATGTATATATATAAATCAGTAAATTCACATGGCATTATTTCGAAAGTTAAACATTTTCGACATCTTTTTACGTACAAAATGCGTTAAAATTTCTTTTTCCTTAAACATTTACGCATGTCATTAAAGCGTTATGAAACTTTCTCTCTCTCTCACTCTCTCTCTCTCTCTCTCTCTCTCTTAATCAGTCGATCAACCTTTCTTTCTCACTCACACTTCAGCTATTATGTCTTACCTAACAGTAAGAGGAATCTAAACACATTTTCTTTTCATCTTAAGTTATACGATACTACTCAGGGCTTATTGAAATTTTAGCGCTTTCTTGAAATTTTGACAACAGCAAAGAACCTCATTTTCTATCATTCTTTTCTTCCTCTTAAGAACCTCAAGATTTTTTGGTCGAGAGTCGATCATATACATATATATATATATATAAAAGTATTTTGATGTGACATTTTTTTCATTCTATTGAAGGCATATATAAATATATATATATATAAAACAAGGAGGAATTAGGATCTTTCTTTCTTACATTTTTTTATAACCAATAGTTTCATATGCCTTCTACTGTATCGAAAAAATCGTCACATGGAAATTGTTTTAAACCTTTAAACCTGACAAGCTTTTGAGCGCTTTGTAACCGATTCTTTATTCTTATATATATATATATATATATATATATATATATATATATATATATATATATATATATAAGGCTTAATCATATATATTTCTCCCTCCTTTTCTCTCTCCCCGTATATATATATATATATATATATTTATAAGTTTATGTCTAATCATCACGAAAATATGTGAAACTTAGAGTTTTCAACAAATCGTAAATTAATTGAAATGTTTTAATTGTCTTCCCATAAATGGGTCACAAGTCACAAAAATGGCACACCATGGCAAATTTTGTATCAAACTTTAAAAAAAGTTTTAGAAAAGTTTCACAAATATGTTGATGTAGTTTTGTTTTCCTTTTTACATTGCGTATTTACTTTTGAGCTTTATTGAATGCCAAATCCATCCTCTGTAGAAGGACAGTAGTAGTACTATTTAACCTACAGCTGGCTGGGTTAAGGGAGTTCATACCTTCCCCGAATGTATTAGTCCGAAAGTGAACGTAATAGCGCGACTGGAGCTCGAACTCGCTTACCACGATGTCGCACTCCAGCATTTTGGCCATTAAATTATGTAAATTCCTCCCTACTTCATAAGATCTATTCCATATTTCGATGACCGATGTAACATAAAAGATGAACCATCGACCTGTGACTTCATGAACTGTGGGAAATGCAACAAAATTGAGGGATTTCATTACATCTGATCGATGGTAAGAATAGTTGGTGAGAAATTAAAATTGATCACCTGATTTACGTTCACGGTTGTCAACCTTAAAAAATGAGAAAAAATCACCCCATTTCTTATCAAGAAAGGATCAACGTAAACGAGTTTTGGACGACAATAATTTACTTGCCACTATCTGATTCCAGTTCTGAATATTTCTTTTCACACAAAAATCAAAACACAGCTTCGTGATCACCAGTTGGAAACAGTTGATAACATCTATCACGTTGTGACTTTGGCTGAATTAGTCGAAACTGTGAATGCAAAGTTTGTGGAAGACTTCTAGTGTAGACAGAGTTAGTTGATAACTTTCAGCGAAAACAGAGTTAGCGAAGACAAAATTAGCTAAAGACTTCGAGCGAAGATAGAGTTAGCTGAAGATTGACCGCGAAGACAGAGAAAGTAGAAAACTTCCCGCGAAGAAAGAGTTTGCCAAAGAATTCAAGCGAAGACAGTGTTAGCTTAAAACGTCCAACGAAAACAGGGTTAGTTGAAAACTTCCAGCGAAAACAGAGGTAGCTGAAGAAGTCCAGAGAAAACAGAGTTAGCTAAAGATTTCCAGCGAAGACAGGATTTCAGCGAAAGCAGAGTTAGTTAAAAGACATGAATAATTTAGTTAAAAACTTTCTCTGAAGATAAAATTCGAGGAAAACTTCCGGCATAGTGAGAGTCACTTGAAGACTTCCAGAGAAGACATACTCTCCATTTATTAATGAGGGAACAACGTCGATATTTGGCCACTGTAGGAAACTAGGGTTGGGGTTAGGGTTGTTGAAAGAGATAAAGATGTTTTCTAATTAAGTTGATATTAATTTTTGTTATATATTCAGTCTCACGACATAATAGAGTGAGCTTGCAGTTTTTCGAACCGAAGGGTCACTGCGAACTAAGATTCTTCCATATTTGCTCCGTGGCCTGTCCAACCCATGTGAGTTTTTCTTCTTTGAGAAGCAGTCAAATATTTAGACAGATACCACAAAATTAAGTGTTTTAATGTTTTTCATTTTTCATGGAGCGTGCTGTACTTTATTAATGCATTTTTCATATGTAGAATAGATTTTTTCCAGCGAGCAGTCTGAGCTTCTGACAAAACCTTTTGTATGATTATGAAGAAAAATTCACTAAGTGAAATTGTCAAGTGACTTGGCAATAGGCAATATTGGCTTCTGACCAAATCTATTTTATTCCTTATTTTCAGCTGAAAATATGTCGATGGCATATTCATAAATATGGAATATTTTCACGAAAAGGCCAATATACTAACCGAACAGGATTTATTTCCTTGAACCCATACGCATTTCAATCTACCTATATATATATATATATATATATATGTGTGCGCGTGCGCACGCACGTGTGTGTGTGCGTGCATGTGTTGATGAAAAATAATTTTGCAACTCTTTAAAAGACGATACCGATTTTTACATTCTTACTGTATATTCATACGAGGTGGTAGTAGATATTCCGATAAATCTTTCAAAGACATCAGACATCTTAAGACGTAGTGAAATACATACAATATACCCTATCGTATGCATGTGAGAATAAATGCCTGTGTTAACTCCAAAAAAGTGTATAAAGAGTCTTGATAGGGATTGACACTTTATTTTATAACCTATGTACCAATTAATTTGTACATGAATAATCTTTAACTCCTGTTATCCCGCTGCAAGTTGTGGCCATGATTTACGACTTATGATATGTTTTGTTTGTGTTAAGTTCCAAAAGGAATGATAAAAGTGTGATCTTTTTTTGAGAAAACTATTACTTTTTAATAAAAAAAAGTTATCATATACTTAGTTTTAGGCGATGCTCTCTATCTGTCTGACAGTCTGTCTGTATATATATATATATATATATATATATATGTTGTCGATTTCATTTCCAGCGACGATGACCGTTACACTAAATTCATCTCTCAAAACCAAATATTAGCAATTATTTCGAATACTGATTTTCTGGAATTGTCCATGATGCTTTGCTAAGCGTATATATGTATGGATATATACGTAACGTAAAGATATTATTTGGAAGCACTACCAGAAATAGGGTTTGAAAATTCCTTGCTTGTATCGACTTATAAGAAGATGTTGGAAAAATTACCAAATGGTTCAACGCACGTACATCAATGTGAAAAATTTGTATTTGTCGAAGACTCAAGCCAACATATAATCAAACCTGTTAGACAAGGAAAAAGATATCTTTCCCCGCTGTTCTTAAAATGTCGCCATGAAAATTCAATTTTTGATCGTTTTATATGACAAAAGTATTCCTTTTCATTTGTTTCATTAATGTAAAATCACCATCTCTTCAAGAAGGAGAACTGGGATTTTCTTTTGGTGGAGAACGCCTATCAGGTCCTTAAGTAAAATAATTTTCACTCGGAAAAATATCCGTATTGAATGTCAGGTAGTAATTTTGTATGGATATTTTCTCCTTCAACAGCCATTTCCTCAAAGAAATGAGAAAAAACATAAACATGAAAACCTTAAAACTGAAAACATTTCCAGAAAAAAATATTTTACAAGTTATTATCCTTCATTTTGAAGTTAATTTCAAGTATATCATACCACAATGAGTAAAGAATTTTAGACTTTATTTTTTCTTTGATTGGATTTAAATCAAATATCGATTTTAATTTAGTAGATATATTTATTTCACCGAAAGATCCTCGGGTGTTGTTATTCTCGCGCTCAAAACAAATTATGTATTCTAAACACAGAACTATTATTTTTAAATTTTTTTCTTTTATTCTGATCACACATTATTAAGTTTTTCTGGGTACGGGTTGGAGGCAAGGAATAGGGAAAGAAATTTATTTAGATTATGGTCATGTACTTATTATTAATATTTAGATGCTTGTTTTGCATATAAATAGGGTTAGTGGGGTTGATTTTAGTAAAAATGTGACGGGAATGTGATTAAAAAAAAATAAAAGAGTCAAAATATTGAGAAAATGACGAGATAGATTAAAGTTTCGAACCCGATCAATTTTATGTAGAGCATATCTAATATCGATTCCTGTCCAGTCGGCGGTAAAATACACCGACTATATCTCCACAGAAGGATAACACACCGCCCAACGAGTGTCCTTGATATGACACTAAACTATTTGATGGAGAGGCTTTAGTCTTAGAGTTTTGGGTAACGTGGAGAACTCTTTGATTGCCATTGCTCCCTGGTTCACTCTGACCAAGAGTGATAGTATTACATATTGTCAAATGGGTCGAATAGAACTTTTTGACGATTCTGTGAGCAAACAAATGACCTAGGCTCGATTGAATTGTTAGAAATAGAACTGTTGGGCCATTTAAGTGCATGTAAACAAATGACTGCTTAATTGAATTGTTAGTGATACGTAACAATAACTGTAAACACTTCACTGTCTGCTAGCAAATGGTAAATATTGAATAGAATTATTAGTCATAGATTGCAATAATTGAAACCATTTACCTATGTAGAAGCAATAGCAATAATATTGTGCAAAGAAATTTGATCGAAATCATTTATAATGAAATTGCCTACGAACTGTGGGTAAACAAAAGACTGATGTTAAATTTTTACTGTTTTATAGCAATACTTGAAACCATTTCACAATTTGCAAAAAAATGAGCCCAGGCTCATTTGAAAAATGCTATATACAAAATATATTTACAAATCATATATATTTGGCATTAAATAACAAATAAATTTGACATGCCATAAAACCCAAGCAAGCAACCAACCAACTGTTGTATAATGGGTCGTACCATGTGACTTCAGATATCGCGGAAGTATAAAAGACGCCGTCTTTCTCAAGCACGGCAGACAGAAAGAAGCAGAAAGAGAAGCAGAGAGACAGCTCTGTAGGACGTCGGTCAGTAGTAAGACCAACTTCGGACGTAACACCAACAGCGCGAGACTTATAATATTAGTCGAAGTGAACCTCTTGGGTTGATAAATAATTAACTCAATTTTCGCTGTGTATCTTTTCCTTACCACGATACAACACAACCAACCAACACTTCTTCGGTGAAATGATTTATTCCTTCAGTTGACAGTATAAGCTTTTCTGTCTGAGGGACTATGTATTAAATAATAAAATAATACCATATATGTATTGGTGCAAGCGTATCTATTTGGCTATATATGAATGTATATGCATTTGGATACGAGCATACTTTTCGGTAGGAGGGCTCAATCACTGGGTAATGAATTATCAAAGTGACGCATCATTTAGAATCAAAAGAATTTAGTCTCGATTCAAGTGCAAGTGTTTATTTTTTAATTTTTTAGAAGCTCCTTCGAGCCGCACAAAACTGTGTTGCGAACTACATGGGATCCGCGGGTCATAGTTAACCCAATCTTGACCTAATCCTTTCGTTATGGGCAGGATGTGATACAAAGACAATTTTTTGTGGATAATAACTGGTTTTGAATTTAGCATTTCATTTTCCTAGACTTGTTGCCTTACCAAGGCTTTCGAAACTAGCCTGATTTACTATTTAGCTGGGAAAGAACATATGGGTTCATGCCTTTCATAATGATATGCATATGAAATGAAACATAAGCAGTCTCGTCCAGTATGTAAATTCAGGATACTAATTCCAATTACAAGAAGTTAAGTGCTCTTCGTTTGTATCAACAAAGAACCAAGACAACAATTCTATTTGTGAAAACTGAAATGAACAATGCATGAAGCTTTATTTTTCTTCAAGAATAGTCCTTTATCATATAAGGCACTTTTATTATTTTTCATTATACAAAGCGCCTCTGAAAATCTTTTAATATGATGTATAGCTGTTTTACTGTATTTCTCTCAATATTGTTTCCTTCTTCAGATCTTATCCATGAGATAAATTTTCAGATTAACAAACTCAACATATACTCAGTAAACTAAGGAGTCTCGTGAGTGTGTAACGATACCTTTCTTGAATAGACCCTTATAATATAACAACACCAAATAGACGCTGTAACACGATCCTTTTCACGGCAACATTAATGTAACACTTTCCTTGGTCACCACAACAGTTAATGTAACAACGACTCTTCGATACTTCACCAGTGATATAACGCCGTAACCTAACCCCACTGGACCCCCGTACTTTTCAATTTCGGTCGTGATTCTCTCGGGTCCAGTGTTACAGGTTAGACCTAATTCTCTGGGGATTCTCTCAACAGCCCAAGTTGTGATTAACCCTGTTGAGCGGTTATTGGGTTCAAAGATTATCTGCTGGTCCACCTACAGGCTCGTCAGCCTGGAATCGTGTTAGCATCAGAAAAAGAAAAATAACCAAACCGATCCAATTTTATGAAAGTTTTTTTAGATAGATAATAACACCAACAATACATGGAATAAACACAGTTCATGAAGAAAATGTAATTAAATTGAAATGTCTCTTATATACAAACAGTACCTCGAGTGTTAGTTATTGGAAAGAGGTGGTTTTGTCTTAACCTTTTTCGGTTCAGTAGCATGTTTAGTGATTTTCGTTTGTCAGGATTGTCAACGGCACATGTTCACGCAGAACGGCTTTTTCAATCTCCGACGGGTTTCTTGATGGATTACGTCACATCCGCCCAAAGATGTTTTCCTCACGCTGGAGCTCGGCCGTCACTTACACGTCAACAATCACGGTAAGGGCCGGAAGTAATCGCTCTGGCTGACACACACACACACACAAAATTCCCCGACGGGTTTTCTCGATGGTTGACATCACATCCACCCAGAGATGATTTCCTCGCGCTTGGGCTCGCCCGTATCTTAGACGTCAACAGTCACGGTACGGGCCAGAAGTAATCACCCCGGTTGTTTAAAAAAAATCTCTCTATCAGCTCGAGGCGAGGCATATTTATTAAGAATATCATTGCCTCTCGGTAATCACAGGGCAACTTAATTAATTCATCCGTCCTCTTGCGATCGTGTCACATTTTGTCATTGCCCTAAGTAAATTTTCATGTCATGATTTTCTTGCGTCCTATTTTCTGAAAAACCAATTTGCATGAACATCTATTATTGAGAATAGCATTTATTTTTAGAAGTAACTTTTTTTTTGTAATTATTACAGATTATATTTCCACTTTACAAGTAAAACTCTTTAGAACAATCATTATCATCAAACAAGAAAGGATTAGACTTTTTACTGGTAATTTCGCATGGTATTCTTTTACCTTTAATATACCAAAATACTCACGGCTTATCAACCACTTGGGGTTTTTCGAAGACGTACTTATTTTCTTGTCATTTTCTAATTTTACGGCATATCTATCTTTGATAATACTATTATTTTCTCTATTTCGGGGCGAAATTGCCCCTGTCACGCGCTTGCACCACCACAATTCTCAGCTAACCGTTGAGGTACTACAGCTGGGAATGAAAATTTGTACCACCCATGTTCTAACGGGTCTATGAATGTAACCTCTCCTCCGTTGTAACCTCACCGAGAGAAAAAGTGAGGAACACACAAAACACCGTCTTGGTTGGAAAATACAAGAATTTATTTGCTACAGCACCGCTAAGTACTCGTTTATAAGAGAGAAACAGGGCATGAACTGAATGGACCGCTTTAGATTGACCGAGAGAAATAAACAATCAGGAGAAGAAAGAGAGAGAGAGAGAGAGAGAGAGAGAGAGAGGGAGGAAGTGAGAACAGACACAGACCTTAATATTATCTTTCTCGTTTTCTGTTGTAGTTCGCGCACGTGCTTATACACTGCCTCCGTCTTCACAGATTCGCAACGGGTGTAGGATCCCTTCACAAAGCTCACCGAAAATGGGTGCCGTAATTTTCTTCCGTCTTCATATCATCGCGTTTCGTCCCTGACTCTCTTTTTCTTTTTTCTGTCACACCTCCTCTTTTAACGGCTTTTCTGTTTAAGTTTCTTTCAGTCACAGTCAGTGGCCCTCTGCTGCTGATACATTTCTATTTTTAACTGGAGACTCAGCTTCTATCCTGACCAAGACTTTGGAAACCTGTAACTTATAACAAAAATAATATCACAAGTATCATCATCATCATCATCATGTCGCGCCGTCTGCGCGGATATCCCTGACCGTCTCTCGCCATTTCTCCCTATCACTCATCGCCTCCGGCAGGTCTTCAGGATTACAACCCGTATCCTCACATAGCTGCTGTATGTAAGTTCGTGCTGGTCGTCCCACACTTGCACATCCATGAGTGGGGGTCCACAGGAGTACATCGCTTATGAGCTCGTCCTTGCTTCTCCAGCAGTGTCCCGCGTGTCTGGTTCGTCGAACTTGTATAGTTTTTGTGATGGGGGGCAAGTGTCCGTATAGTTGGAGTCTCGTGGGGTGTTGTCGCCAGGACTTAGTGCTATTTTTAAATAATCCTGTGTTTTGAACAAATCAGACGTTTATTGATGCTGGCTTCATAATTGTTTTTTCTGACAAACTGACACTGACACATGAAGAAATCGTTTAGAGGGCTGAACATCTTCATTTTATTAAATAAGCCACGCAGGTGTGTACACGTCTTTATATACATAAAAGATTTAGAAAAAATGTAAAGCTAAAGACTCAATAATTTTTTTATCAAGACCTCATAAAGTTTTCTCAGGGCAGAGTAGATCAACTTGTCACAAAGAACCTAGTTAATCTCTCGAATAAGTAAGTATCTGACACCTAGAAAGTCAGAAGTTTAATTATAAAAGGATAATATAGTATGGGTATGAGGTTCTGCGTGCAATCCTGAACAAGTCCTGGCAGCAACACCCCACAAGACACCAACTGTACGGCCACCTGTCCCCTATCACGAAAACTATTCAAGTTAGACGAACCAGACATGCAGGACACTGCTGGAGAAGCAGAGATGAACTCATAAGAGATGTACTCTTATGGATCCCCACACATGGCCGCGCAAAAGCAGGACGACCAGCTCGAACGTACATTCAGCAGCTATGTGAGGATACAGGATGTTGTCCTGAAGACCTACCTAGGGCGATGAACGATAGGGAGGAGTGGCGAGAGAGGGTCAGGGATATCCGTGCTACCAGCGCGATATGATGATGATGATGAGGTTAAACATTCCGGCTTATAAGTTGAAATGAGTGGATTAGTCTTTTTCAGTCATATTGGTTTGCAATATACGTGATTTGCAACGAATTGGATTGAAAATCTTCATTAATTTGTCTGCTCGATCTAATTCATTCTCTTCTTTAATGAGATTAAGAGCTAATTTGATTGGAAGCTGGATTATGACACAAGACCACGACTTAGCATTAATAATCTTCTGCTAGCTTTGTTCGCTAACAACTGCATCACATGAGGGTTGGGTGGTTGGTTATGTTTTATGGTATATCAAGACTTGCAGGTCATTTAGTGCCAAATCCTGTTTACACACACACTCACCCACACCCACACACACATATATATATGTATATATATTTCGTAAAGAAATAGTCTGTGATATTATTTCTAAACGAGCTGGGACTCATTTGTTTACACACATTTGAATAGTGTCAAGTATTGCTATGTAATGCTAATAACCCAATTTATCATCAGTCATTTGTTTGCATACTGTTAAATGGTTTTGAGTATTGTAAATTATTAGATAGTTCTATTTGATCCACAGGTTCTACCACTCTGGATCACAGTGAACCTGAGAGTAATAGCAATAAAAGTGTTCTCCACATTCCCCAAAGCTCTAAGACTGGAGCCTCACTATCAAGAAATTATTTTGATGGTCTTACCCTTCTTCAGAGTTTCTTTCAGTGTATTCCCCAGCCTCAGCCAATCGGGCTAACAAGCGTCTAAATACCGCTGAAAGCATTAATTCCTGTCAGATCTCCGAAGCACGTTCACCACTTACATAGGTGACCACTTAGCAACAGTAGACAGCCTATTGCTCGTGTTTGAAACGACGAAAAAATTAATAAAATAACAATCTATACGAGGTGCAGAATTGTATAAAAATTGAGCTTGTGTCAGACCCTGATAGCGGCGCAGGAGTTGAATAAATATGTATTTTTTGAATACACTTCGAACTCCAAGAAAATATCTAGTGGCTAATTTTTGTTAATAATCCCAACATTGAGATCCACAAGGGTAAACTAAATTGATCGTCTTATGTTCTTCGGTTCAAATCACTCTTTTTAAGTTCATTCAGTTGTTTATTGCAAACTAATATAGGAACATTTTGCCACCCCAACAAAAACAGTGTATTTAGAAATACATAAAAGCTTAAGAGTAAGGTTTTATGAAAAGGTTTATGAACGCATTAATATACGTAAATACCATAAAATTGTCACTGCTACTTTGGAGTAAAAATTAAAAAAGTAAAGAAGGAAAAAAAAAAAGAAAAAACGTCATTATTGTCACTTAAATGTTTACCACGATTATTTTCTTAACCGAATATTAAATTCGTGTTGGTTCATAAATAGTTGAAGATTAAATAAAGAATTCAGTTTGAATTTCCTTGCTACAATGGACACCTTGAGAAAGCTGGAGAGTGCAGCAGCCGAAACATTATGATGATAACAAACAAGATAAGTACAATACTCCGAACCGTATAACTAATATAATTTTAAAAAGAATATTTGTTCTTTGCAACTCATGAAAGTTGAAAAATGCTGAAAAATATGAATTTTCGTAAAAACATGAATCAATTTCTGTCTGTCTGTATGTCTGTCACTCATACCCACATAAACATGCATTGTATAAATCTTTGAATAGAGTAATACATTTAGTTTCTGCGATAACAAGGCATCTGTGAAAATAAAATATGTCTGGGTTTTTTTTCGCGAGTAATAATAGGCAAACTACATTACATAATTTCTTTTTTATATAATGAATGTTGACAGGGATTTTGGGCTCGTTCCCGGTGACCCAGTGGGCTTTGACAAGCTGTCACATTGTTATTAGTAAAATGGGGGAGTGGCAATGCGTTGGAGTAGGCCTATGGAGCAGGTGTGTAACCGGAAGGAGACCACGTGATATCAGAACCACGCTTTCAGATTTAGACAGTCAGTGCAGTCAGAATCGAGAGTCAAGTCAGGGGATACAGTGCCGATCAGAGGCGTTAGGTCGCCACTGACGACACGGCTTGCAAGGGGGTGCAAGCGTTGGCACCCACCTGCTGTAGGAAGAAGATATGGGGCAAGAAGTCCCCCCTATGAGTATAGGTCTCTCCAACTATCTCTTAAACTTACAACAAACAGTGTGCCCCTTTCGAGAATAAAATGAGAGATATATTTTTATAAAGAAGTGTATTTCGTTTCGTTAATAGAAGTTCCTTCATTATCTTTGATTATGTTCTTGGTTGGGTCCACGAGAAGTATACAACACCTTTATCGCTTTTCTATTCTCACCCGATATAATTTTCTTTACTTTTGTCTTCATACTTCTCAGTGGTATGTGCTATTTCTTTCCTTTCACCTAATTCTCTTTGCTTTGCCCACGCATCCTTCCTTCCTTTGGTTTATTCAAATCCTTGGCAAATAAGTGAGCTCATACGTTCGTTATCAAGTCTGTCAATTATGAAGGAAACGAAACAAGTTTGAATACTTTTTCTGGTTACTTATAGAAAGAGTTCTTTGATTGTTTTTTTTCTTTTTATTTGCTAATCACAAAAAAAAAAAAAACAAGTCATACATAAGGAAGAGCTATTATATAATAGTTGGATTTTCTGAAATGGAGAATTGTTGACGACTGACATGTCCTGACGAGTATTTTCAATTTAACTCAAGCTAGATATTGAAAGAAATATATATATATATATATATATATATATGTGTGTGTGTGTGTGTGTGTGTGTGTGTGTGTGTATATATATATATATATATATAATCTTATTTGATCAATTAATTTTGAGATTTCTAAAATTGACGATTACTCTAACTCAAGAAAAAGATTTTATCGACATTCTTATAATAAGTCATACATTTAATGAATGGTCCGGGAGACCGGGGTTCAATCCCAAGTCGAGTCATACCAAAGACTTAAAAATGATACTTGATGACACCTTGCTTAACACTCAGCATCATAAGTTAAGTGTCAAGGGTGAAGTGGAGCAATCCAAGCAATGGAGAAGTGCCCTTTCCCACACCTCGGTGTAGTAGCTATTGAGAAGGGAGCCTTTGGGTTACACTCTACTAACGTCGCCAACTCTACTTTTATTCCTAAATACGTTGTATTGAAAGTTATTCATATCCCTCGACAATATTGCTCAGAATCCATCAGCGAGGTTAAAATCGGTTAAATTATCCTGCTATTTGGCAAAATTGCCAAAAAACATTCTGCACCTCACTCGATTTCCTTAATGGTTCAGGAAAAAATAAGACAAATAAAAACAGATTTTATTCTTGTTATGAACAGTTACTTGCAAAAACTAGTGTTCATGAAAATTTGTACAAGTACACAATAAATAATCTGTTTTTTTTTGTTTTGCCTAAGACTACCGGTTACATTTAGAATTTTTACTTGGTGGTATCTATATTAGGTTTCGATGGAGCACAGTAATCAGTGCGGCCAAAGATCTTCCTGAAGAAAAAAACAACGTTTTTCTGGGTTTTATTTTTACAACAGACTACTAATATTCTTATTTTCTCTCAAAATCTTTGCAAAATATTCACCGATTTCTCTAGGGCAAGTCTTAACCTGCCGAGGCTCAAATTTGTGGCCCTTCTCTAAAAAAAATTATTCATAGAAATTCAAAATAGTTATACATGATTATTATTTATCAAGAATTGAGTGTATTTTTTACGAATTACTGTTAAAGATAAAAAATTCCCCCCAAAAAACCAAATATATTTAAGAAAATGTGACCTCAAGGATGTGTGACCCTAAGATACAGCTTATTTAGCTTAGACGTAAGTCAAGCACTGCATTTTTCACATAATCTTTTTCAGACTTAAATATGAGAAGATGGTTTCTAAATGTTTTTTATTAGCCTTTTAATTCTACAAAAATTTCGACAATCACCAGTGTCAAGCGGTATGGAGAATGCTGTTGTCCTTTGGGGAAGAAGAATAAAATAATTTCAACACATTGCTCTCTGACAAGAAAAAGTGCGTAGAATGAACTTTGGAAAAAGTGATTTGGGCCGATGAACAATGGAAGAAGATGGGTTTCAATTTTGATGGCCCCAGTGGAACGCAATGTTAATAGCACGAACTTTGAAAAAAGAAGTGAGTTTTTTTTTCTCGAGATGTTCATTTGGCTGCCAATTTGTTATGGTGTGGATGCTTTTTTTCCGTCGAGTATAAAGCACAATTAATGGTGATGGAAGGCAAGCAAAACTCTCAGCATTATTAAAGAGTCTAATACCATTTGTCAACTGCCATTATGGAAGACATCTTCTATTCCACCAGGACAACGGAGTCATTCACAATGCTGAGGTCAGCAATGAATAAAAAAACAACAACAAAAAAAACCCGGAGCGATAACAGTTATTAACTGCCGTGAAAACTTTCTAGTTTGAAATCCCGTCGACAAATTGTGGGGCAACCTGTCAAGAGCAAGGAAGTTTGTAACGAGGTGGAGCTTGCATAAAGGATTGCTTAGATGAAATTCCGAGTGACACCTTGGAAAAAACATACGTCCTTGATTAAAATCATGGATTCAGCTTTTATGATTGAACGAAACTATTTTCATGATCTAATCTATTACATATAATCTATAAAAAGTATAAATAATTCTTCTTTCCATCCATCCATTATGTGATTTTTCCAATTTCCCACTTTAGTATGCACTATCAACACTAGGCTAAAAACTGATTCTAAAATAAAATCCTCTCTCCATTTCTAAATATATAATAAGTGATGCCTAGTATATTCATATCTTAAAAATGTCACTCATTTCTCTAAATCCCCTCGTGAAAATAAGTTAAAATCTAGAGTATTATTTTCCAAATAATTTAGCCCTTCTGTGATTGCAGTATCCTTTCTAGTGATTGTAAGTCGACAACTTAACTTATTGTTAGCTAACGAAAATTGCGTATTTTTTTATTCAGCAAAAATTCATCTTTAATGATAAATTCATACATTTTTTAGTTCACGCTTAAGGTTACGTTTAAATCCGGTATCATCAATAAATAAGTATATCTTTTCATTAAAAAATAACAACAATCAATTACTCAACCCAAAAGACCAGAAAAGTAATTTTCTTGTTGACCGCGGATAATAGAATTTAATTATTTTAGAGAATGAAAACGAATATTGTTTGCGATCATTTATTAACTAACTCTATATCAATGAAACGAAACAAAAATAAAATTTCTAAACAACTGTAACCAAAATTAACATTGAACGTGTGTACACGAGCGAGCATACACACAAACACACACATATATATATATATATATATATCAATTGAATTACCATGACCAGAAAATTCGGCAAACACCTACATGCGACATACAGAACAGCTGTTTCAACCTTAATGGTTCTTATCAGCAGTGCATTCCGTGATCTCTACCACTGGAGATTGAACCAGCAACCACAGAATACAGAACCCGAAACTCTACAACTGGGTCACCAGTCCAAACCACACATAAGCGATGCCAAATAAACTAGTCATGGTAAGAATGCGCGACCACATGACCTAATGTGTCTTGAAAGTACGTTTTTCTGGACAGAGGACACGACCACATCCAAGGCCACGTCTTCCCAAGTCGGCGTTATGCATTCTCATACACTTTAACCTCACGGGCTGGAATTAGATTATATTTATTAGTAGAGGAATTGATATATATATATATATATACGAAGGCACTTGTTTTGGGAATGGTGCATATTCATAGAGTTACGGCAATGTAAAGTTTCGTGTTAAATAATACGTAATAATATCCATTTTGATTGTATAATGATCTGCTTATCATCATTTCTGAAGTAAATCGGATTAGTCACTGTATTTTAAACTTTCTTATTTTAGCTTCTCGAATCAGGAAGGAAAACTGTTTTTTTATGCTCTGAAATTAGGACGTGTAGCTTTGTTGCCGAGTGTTTTGATGCATGCTTGTTTTGGTTGCGTTGGGTTTTATGGCCTATAAACCATTTTAGGTTATTTAATGCTAAATTCTGTTTTTCATATATTGTTGTATAGCCATGACCATGATTCACTATACAAACACATAATACATATACGTATGCATACAGAATCATAACGACACAATAATAAAGACGAGCAAAGACTTCGTTTTGAAAAATATACCTCTCACTTTATTTGAAAGGTTTGTGTGTGAGAGTGAGTTGGAGACCGAACAGAACTGCAACATATTGATCCCCACTCTTATGGCCATCAGTGTTTCTTTCCCGTTCTCCTGATGTTGCTCAACCGAAAGCCCACTCCGCTGGGTGCTGGCTTTCTCTACCACATCTTGTCACCAACGGGCCTGGTCTCCAAACTAACTGTCTTCCTGTCTTCATCGAGTTATATAATAGTTCAATCGCCCACTCAGTATCTCCCCATAACTGGCCATCGGGGTGTATCATTTCCGCTGTCCTTGGAATGGCATGTTTGATTGTCATCGAGCGGAAATAACTGCCATGCTGTTCACAGGTCACTCTCTTCCGGTGCATCAGTCTGACTGTACCGTGGGATTTTACCTTGTCCCATATTGTCAGGCAAGCCCGACTACGCCAATGGAATATGCAACTTCCGCGTCTTTGGAATAGTATATTTGGCGGGGTCGAAGGTCAATAAAAAACAATATATATATATATATATATATAATTTGTATACACATTTTGTAGATAGCATTCTGAAACGATCATGAGGTCTTTTTCGCACATAATCAAATGGTTTCAAAAATTGCTATATAGGCTAAAATTTAACATTTATTTTCACACATTTTGTTTTATTTCACCCAGAGATAGGACCCTATCAGGTGCTACCACTCCGGCGCAAAAACCACCTGGGTGCGATCACAATAAAGGGATACTCCACATTACCCAAATCTCCAAGTTTGGAACCTCGCCATCAGATGGTTTAATGTCATATACATGATACTCGTCGTGGGTGGGGTATTACTCCTCTGTAGAGATGCAGTCCGTGTATTCTACAGGGTTTTGTCTAAAACTCGATTTCATATTGAGTTTCAGGAAATCATTTTTATCATTATTATTATTTCCCAAACTACTCTTACTACAACTTCTACTTCTACTACTAATAATAATAAATCCTCAACGAGAGCAAGACAAGACGGAAAATCTAGCAATGGCCTTGATTGACTATAAAAGGCATATGATATGGTCCCACAAAGATAGATAATAAACTGCTTCAAAATATACAAAATATCAGATGAAGTCATACACTTTATGTAGAAAACTATGAAAACCTGGAGAGTGAAATTGACAGCAGCAGGGAAAAGCTTAGCGGAAGCGAAGACCCAAAGAAGTATATTCCATGGACATGCATTATCACGATTACAATTCATAATTGCGATGATACTACTGAACCACATACACCTTAGTAAATCGCTGGAAAATATCAATCACCTAATGTACAGAGACGACATCAAACTGTTTGCGAAAAGGGAAAAAGAATTGGAAACTCTGATATATGCAGTAACAATATACAATCAGGACATAGGGATGGAATCTGGAATAGAAAAATGCGCCACGCTAGTAATGAAAAGCTGCAAACGACACCGTACGGACGGAACGGAACTACTAAATCAAGAAAAAAATTAGAACGCTTGGAGCAAAGGAAACCTACAAATACTTGTTGATATTCGAAGCTGACACCATCAAATAGGAGGATGAAAGAAAAAAAATTAGAAAGAGCATCTCAGAAAAACCAGAAAACTACTCGAGACAAAACTATATTGCAGAGACCTTATCAAAGGAATGAATACCTGGACTTTTTCCCTTGTAAGATATTCTGTACCATTCTTGAAGTTGACAAGACAATAACTTAAACAAATAGACCAGAGAACAAGAAAACCAATGACCATGCATAAGGCATTACATCTCAGAGATGACGTTGACAGACTATATATGTTAAGAAAAGACGGAGGAAGAGAACTTGCCTGCAGAGCAATCATTGTTGACGCATCAATACTTGTAGACAGAGGAAAGCGCGGAAAAAAACTGATTACAGCCACCAGAAACAATACTGAAAACACGAGAGCTAAAAGAACGACAATAGCCAGAAAAAATGTGAAGAAAAACAACTCTATGGACGTTTTAAGTGACTAATAAACGATATTTCGTACGAGAAAACAAACACGTGGCTAAAAAAAGGGAACCTAAAAAAGAAACCGAATCTCTCGTAATAGCAGCACAAAACAACGCCATAAGATCCAATCATATCAAAGCAAGAATAGGTAAGACGCAACAAAACAGCAAATGCAGGTTATGTGGTAATAGAGACGAATGATAAATAACATAATAAGCGAATACTGCATATTAGCACAGAAAGAGTATAAGACTAGACATGACTGAGTGCACAAGGTGATCCACCGGGAATTGTGCAAGAAATTTAAATTTGACTATACGAACAAATGGAATATGTACAACCCAACATCTGTCTTGGAGAATGAGACACACAAACTCCTATGGAATTTTAAGATACAAACGTATCATTAAATCTCGGCCAGACGACCAGTCCTCATAATAATCAACAAGAAAAAGAGAACTTGCAAAATTGTGGACTTTGATATCCTTGCTGACCACTGAATAAAATTGAAAGAAAGTGAAAAAAAGAATAAATACCTAGACCCTGCCAAGGAATGGAAAAAACTGTAGGACATGAAAGTAACGTTTATACAAACCGTAATTAGTGCTCTTGGTACAGTCACCAGAGAACTAATAAAGAGACAGAAGGACTTGGAAATAGAAGGACGATTGAAGGCTATCCAAACTACTATATTATTGAGATTCGCCAGAATACCGAGAAGAGTCCTGGATACTAGAGGAGACTTGCTGTCACTCAAACTCCGGTGAAAGTCCATCAGCTAACACTTACATGAAAAACTTACTGAGAGTAAATAATAATAATAATAATAATAATAATAATAATAATGATCCCCTGAAAACATTGCTTTAACTATTCTTAATGCAAACAAGTTGCACCACTATCTCGTATCATGACAGAGTGTCATGACCCTAAACAGTTACAACCTTTCAGGTTAGAGTGATCATGATAATAACCATTTAAGACTCTTAAAAATCAAACCAGAGAAATCTATATTCAAATATCGTGTGTTCATTTGTTGGGATTATCATTTTCTAAACTTAGCTAAATTTGGCACCAGGCTGAAAGTATATTAATAAACACTTTACCGAATCAATGAGACAATGAATACAACGACTGCAGCAATAAGATCCCTCTTCAATTCTCCCTCACCTAAAAATATATTTAGATTTTCTGGGAATGACACTTAACTCCGAGCTCATGCTCCAGGTCTGAGGCTCTGCTTTGTGTGGAGTCACTTTTTTATTGTCATTTCCCCCAGGTATATTCTGTCATAGAGGGGTAATACTTTAAAATATGAAATAGATCAATCAGATGAATGCATCAATGGATCTGTTTGAAAATTTTTAGTATTAGATAGGAATACTTGAAACCGTATAACTATTCACAATTTTTTAAGATTAAATTGGATACCAAATAGCATATGATCGTGATGCATCAAGAGCCTTCTTTTTTATGATCAGGTTTCTTCAACTGAGGAAATTATTTCGCTCATTAAGTTCCCTTGATGCCAAGGTGGTTCCTCATGCGCACATTTTCTTGAGTTTCCGTTCGTAGTGTTGCACACATGTTTTAATATAAAATATGCATTTCTTAGAAAACTAACTGTTCAGTAAAACAATTTAATATTTGATCTGTTGTGGTTAGAAGGTTAAGCCCGTGTCTTCTTTTAGAAAAAAATTAAAAAGAAGCAATTCTAGCCAGTGTCAATCAATTGTCAGTTTCTTATAAAGTGGCCAAAAAAAAAAAAAATGAAAAAATGTATACAAAAAAAGGGGGGAAAAAAAGGAAAAAAAAACACACACACATAAACAAAGAAAAGAACACGAGGACATCTAGTGTTGAAAATACGAAATGGAAATTCGTGAAATGAAAGTGACATTTCGCACGTTACAAAATTATTCCAAAAGACAAAAAAAGAATCACCATTTGACAGGAAACTCTCAAGAGACAACCACCATTTTATTTTTGCCCATTTTGGTTTATCATACTCTCCTGTTGTTTTGATTTTTTTCTGTTCATGTTTCCTTTATATATATATATATATATATATATATATATATATATATATATATATATATATATATATATATATATATATTAGGGAAAGTGGGTAGTAATGCCAGTGCTTAAAATCACGATGATTACTTGCACAAGACTCAGACATACGAGTTGGGAATACATTTCCGAACTCCAAATTGGAAATGTCGGCCACGAATCTAATTGGAATTTTTTTCATAGATTAGCTAATGTATATTTACTGTACAATCGAAACATATAATCTAAGATATAAATTCTTTACATAAAGTTTTGGAAATGTACAATTAGTTCATATCAATCAATTCTATCAACTGTTTTTTTTTCGAATAAAAGTGTGTATTTTAGGCAAAAGTATACACAATTCATTGTTTTTTTTTCTATAGTCCTCAGCGGTTTAGAAATATTAAAAAATCAACATTATTTTGATTAATGAATTTGTTTATCTTCCTGGATGGACTATTGTGTGGAAACATTGATCATTCCTGCATCTAAACTTCAATTTAATTTACTCATTGGTTGATTGGTTGTGTGGGATGTCAACACTTGCTTGGCTATGCAATGCTAAACTCTTCTTGTACTTGTCTTTAATTGGAATCATTTTGAGATGAGTCTTCTTAATCTGAGAAGAAGGCCAGTGGTGAAATTTGGCCGAAACGTACTGAAAGAAGAAACAACACAAAAAAAACTACCCAGATGAGGAAAAAAAGTCCGCAATAAATAAAAATTAATTCTCAGATAAACTCTTCTTGCTTGTAATTCTACCTTACCAATTAAATAGTGACTCTAATTTGATATCCTAAATAAAATTTCGTCTTGCATGCTGCAATATGGCTTCAAGTATTCTTATTTAATACTAATAATTTTCGCACATTTATATGAATTGAATAAATCAATAAAATTCTTCTACTACTACTAAAACTACTACTACTACTACCAATACTATTACTACTAATTCTACTGCTGATACTACTACTACTACTACTAATGATAATTATAATGATAATAATAATAACATGATACCTTGCTATCCCAGCCAGTATGACATACAAAAACATTCATTTTGTGGAACTGCTCATTTCCTAAGAAGAGTACTATAAACGTGATTGAAAAAATAACAGCCAAATTAGACAGCAAAAGAATATATATATATATATATATATATATATATATATATATATACGTGTGTGCGTGTGTGTCCATTAAGGCAAATTTTTCAGACAATGGAACACTACTTATTAATTTTAGTAGTTTTTCATGTCTTCTTGCAAGTTTTCTGGTATCGAGATCCAGGTAGTAAAGAAATTGTCTCATATCTTCTGCCCAATCGCTTTTGGGCATACTTTTGGTTGTCATCAGGGTCGTATCGTTTGAGTTGGCAGTTTGTTTTAGTTTTTTGTTGCGTTTTGTTTTTAAGTTGTCTATTGGAACGTTTTCAACGTTTTGTGTTAAGATGTTCCATTGGAAAGGTTTACTAATAGGTCCTACCATTAGGTCCTACATCGAAAACAAAGTATTAAAAGCCATAATAACTAAACTCAAGATATACGTCTGCTATTTTGACGAAATTTTCATCGCATCAGACTCCTCTGAAGGAATTAAGAAACTTAAACCCACTCTAGAAAAAAACTCCGTACTAAACTTTACTACTGAAATCAGCATAAATAAAAATCCCTTTCCTTGATTTTCTTACCGACTCCACAAATAATAACAAATTCACTACATTTCCATATAAAAAGCATATACCTAACTTAATTACCACAGTGATATTGAATAGCAATAATATATAAAAAAAATTAATTCATAGATCATGTTACATCTCATCTAAGACAATGTTTTACAAAGAATTTACCAACATAAAACGAACCCTTTTTAATAGCAATTTCACGAATAAACTATTTGATCAACGAATAAAACTATACTATTCATAAGAATGACAAAATAACAACTCTACCAACAATAACAACTCTATCACAATTAATTCATATTACATTAATCAAATGCACTTATAACAACAAATTAGACGAATAAGCAATAACCAACATTCGAAAATGACACATTAAAACTATCGAAAAAAATAAAAACAAATACAACTAATTTACTACTCTAATTTTAAAACATCAAACCTCATTGATAAAGATATCACCAACTCTGCTAAAATACTAAAAGTTGGCGGCTGTAGTCGAGGTGCTACCACTCTGGGCCAAAGTTGACCTAGGAGCGATGGCAATGAAGGGGTACTCTGCATTCCCCGAAGCACTTGCGTTACTGAAGCCTCACTATCAGATGTTTTTGTGTCATGTACAGGACACTGGTTGCGGATGTCTTACCCTCTGCAGAGATGCAGTCCGTGTATATTACAATCCCGGCTGCCTGGGATACTACTTAGAAATGTTACTAGTACTCTTACGGGTCAGAGTGACACTAAGAGTTAGAGCAGAAAAAAAAAACGAGTAATTATCCACTCCTCAAATCTCGAGAACTCCTGCCTCTTCACGGGATGCTGTTTAGTTTCATAAACATAGATAACTTTTGCGGGGAGCTTGGAGTCATACTCAGCAACAGGGGATGCAGTTGGCTTATTTGATACACCACTGGACGCTCCATATTTTAGCCTTGTGTCAAACTATGCTGAGCTGAGTAAATATAACTATTATTTAACCATCCAGACATAAGTTTTCCTCTGAAAAAGTCTTAGCAGAAAGAAGCGATATGTCATATCATGACATCCTTTTGGCAGTGTTGAGAATAAGCCGTATGTATCCTCTACAGAGGGTGAAGATCCCCTCATCCCGAATGGGTGTCCTGGGTATTACACATAGCAGTTTCAGGTTGTGAGACTAGGTCTAGAGGTTTTGGTAGTATGGAGTACCCCATCGTAGCCATTTCTCTCCAGCCCACTCTGAGCCGGAGTAGTGGTACCTGCTAAGGCTTCTCTAAAAAGACAAATATATCCGTTGGAAAATAATTGGTTTTGAATAGGAATGCTCGAAACAGTACGACTGTATTCCTTTTTGTATATTCATTGTTTTCTTGTTGCTCGAAGACCAATCGGCTGGGGCTGTAGAATATACCGACTGCATCTCTACTGTGGGATAAGACTTTCTGGATATGACTCAAAATAATCTGATGATGAGGTTCCAGTCCTGGAGTTTTGGGGAATGTGCAGTACCTGTTCACCCCCATTGCTGTCAGGTCCACTCTGACCTGGAGTGGTAGAACATGATAAGATCATATCTATTAGTCAAATTGAATGTTAACATTTAAACTGCGTGCCAAAAAATTGCGAATGTTAAATTTAATTAATCGAAATAGAACTATTGGATCATTTAACTGTGCTCATTTAAAAATAAGATTACTTGCAAACCGTTCTCTTACAAATTTTATGCATTACCAATTAACTGTATACAAAAATGCGCTCAGGCCCTCTTAAAAACGTTATCTACGTGTTTTCAAATCATATATATTCAATATTTATGTATAAAGACGGTTTGGCATTAAATATCCTAAGGGGGTTGATATGCAATAAAACCCAACGGAACCAACTTGTTAAACGTCAATAAAGTTGTTCTGAGATAAGATTTGTCTTCCTGAACGAAACTTAATATTCTGTGAAATCTGCACTACAGCGTTGATTTCGAAACAGAAGAACCACTATCATTTACCAGAATGCTTCTGCTGCACCAAGCGATAACATCAGGTGTCCACAAAAGTTTAAGAACAGAGGCAGCCGACGAAAAATATATTTAATCTTTTCTGCTGATTAGAATACGAATTTCGCTAGGCATATTTATATATTGGGTGAAGAAAAGTGCAAGTTTTTAAATCGAGATGATGCCATGTCCTCATTAAATCAGAAGCCTCTGAAATTAGTAGAACCGTTCATATAAATCGGTAGCAACGTCTCATCTACTGAAAGACATGTCAACATACGTATTGATAAAGTATGGACTGCTATTGACAAGTTATCGATAATATAGAAATTTGATCGGTTTGATGAGAAAAAAAACGAGAATTGTCCAAGCTGTAGCCGTATCAGTACTACTGTATGGTTGCACCTCTTAAACTTTAACGAAATGCTTTGAAAAAGGTTAGATAGAAACTACAAGGGGATGCAGTGAGGTATTTTGAACAAATCCAGGAAGCAACATCCTATAAAATAGATGTAAAGCCGATTATTTCCTATTTTGAAAACTACCCAAGAGAGAGAGAGAGAGAGAGAGAGTGAAAGGAATCCATGCTGTGGGTACACCGTGATGAAGAAGAAGATGATAATGATGATGGAAGTATACTTACGCTTATACATATGTTTGTATGCATTTAAACTGACTTGTTTAGAGCGCTTATACACACGTGTGGGAAGAAGTATCAGAGTGTTTTCTTAATTATTTCCTATTAGCCTGTTAGAAGCAATGCATTATTTGGTTTTAGCGGAAACATGATTTCCAACGCGTGGAAATAGTATATGTTAAATATTATGTTCATTGTAATGTTCATTGGATATTTTTCTTTAACGGACAGTCACTGAACTTTAAGGTCGGCAAACTATCCTCAAATCATTTCATGGATTCTACAGAACCCTACAAATCTTAGCTTGTTGTATGTCAAACTATTCATGCAATCCATCAAATTTATTTGAACATTTTCATCTAATGTCTTTATGTTCTTTTACAAAAATGGGGGAGTTTATGTGGTGTAGTTGCTGAAATGTGACATCGTAGTTAGCGCGTTCGAACTCCGGTCACGCAAATACGTTCACTTTCGGACTAATAATCTGGTGAAAGGTATGAACTCCCTTTTATCTCCAGGTTAAAAAAGTACCACTTCTGTTCTTATTCAAGAATGGCTTTGGCATTAAATAGCCCAGGGGGTTTGATATGCCATTGAACAAAGAAACCAAACTAAAACCTTTTGATGTACAGCTTCCAAATTTAGTTTGGACTCCGGCGAAGTTTCTAACACTCTTTTGAAAAATAATTTTGTCTTATTGATGTTGAAACGAGAGCTTTTATCAAAAGCGGGGTCTAAAAGATAAATACCCACTTGAGACCATATTGCTGCCAGACATTATCATTGCTAGCTTATTCTGACACACACGCACATTAGGTAGCTTACAGAATTTGTTCTCAAGTTGTCATACATTTAATTACTATTAATCGTACAAAATCTAAATTTTAAAATTAACTATATATTTATGTGAAAAATTAAAACACTCCTAATCAATTTTATTGTCATTTACTAAGTGTGGTTAACAACAAGTTCAGAAGTACAGGGCACCGGTAAGAATCGAACTCACTCACAAATGGCTGCTATTCTTGCTCGCTAACTATTATCTCAAGCGGATTGTTCAGTTAGCTTTATAAGTACTGCAAACAGAAGATGTGAAATGATTAAATAGCCCTGATAACATTGAAAGCACCACTTCCTGTCAGATTCCCTCGGTCAAGAAGTGATGAGCCTGTTCATTTCTTAGATGTGGGACCAATGAGGAACAGTTTCGATCCTGTGTGTCAGACTTAGTAAAGCTTACATCTTCACAAGAAAGAAGGCACGCTTAGCGTAATGATTATCGTTGTAGGAAATTAAATCAGCTACTCGATTTCAAACGTTAAACGATGCTGTTTGCATTTCACTTTGCACTAATGCCCTTAGGAAAGGCATGAATCCATCTATTCCTCAACCCACTTATGGGTAAAGTTGTAAGGTTGGGTGGGATCTTTAGCTTTAGTTAGATTATCAGTCTAGCAGAAGGTAAATTCTCAATTCAAATCAAATGTACTCTACTTACATTTTTTCTCTTCAAAATATTGCGAATTTTTTCATAAAGTAAATATAAGCTTCATAAGATAATATGAAAATGTAGTTGGCTATTAGGTGTCTCAAAACATTAATTTGTTTAGGTTGGTTTGGTTTGGTTGGGTTTTATGACATATCAAACATTGTAAGCTATTTAATGCCAAATCCTGATCACACACACACACACACACACACACATATATATATATATATATATATATATATATATATATATATATATATATATATTAATGATTTTTTAACATATTTTCTTGATAACATTTTGAAATGGCCCTTTCTATCAAATAGAAATCATTCTATTTAATATCAATCGTTTGTTTGCACAAAGTTAAATCGTTTCAGGTATCGTCAAGTAACAGTGACAAATTAATAGTAATTGCTACACATTGAAATGGATATAAACATGATTTTTAAGTGAATAGTTTGAAGGTAATTGTATTTTTAATCGAATTAGAACGAATTTGTTCACATACGAGTATTGTTATTGTTTCTATTCAGCAATAGTAGAAACCATTTAATTATGTAACACTTATAATTCTATTCAATATTAATCATTTGTTTGCACACAGTGAAGTGGTTACAAGTATCACTATCTAACACTAATTATTCTACAGAACGTTACTCATTCGTTTACTTTTAGTTAAATGTTTCCAAGTATTGTTTTGTATCACTAACAATTCAATTAACCATCGACCATTTGATTACATACCATTAAATGATTAAAAACTTCTATTTCAAACAATTCAGTTTTGCCTAAGTATACAGTTTAAATATCAAACAGTCATATTTGACCAATAGATAGGACCGTATCAAGTGCTACCACAGCTGACCAGAAGGGACCTTGGAACGATGGATATGAAGGGGTTCTGTGCATCTCCCAAAGCTCCAGCATTACTGGAGCTTCACCGTCAGATTGTTTAATGTCATATCAAGGACACTCGTTGGGGGAGTCTTACCCTTCTGCTGAGATGCAGCCTGTGTATTCTACAGCCCCGGCTGACTGAGTTCGAGAACATTGTCGTATATTTTTCTAATGTTTACAAGCGGGAATATCAGCCAATAGGAAATTTTAGTGATTTTAAACCGTTATGATTCACCATTTACACAACCTGAAGAGAATAAGTCTTGATTCAATGTTCCGAATTTTTACTTCAGATTGCAGTATTATATTATATTGTTATAAGTAGATTAGTTATCAACATTCTACGAAACATAAAGTCTGTCCATGGCAGTCGAGATCCAAAACTTGAAACTACAACTGTCTTACTGCTAATGCTTTAACCTTTACCTGATGTAAAATTTTGGCACATAATGTGTTCTTTCGTAGTCAGAACTGTCAATGTTAACTGTCTGAACGTGTTGGAAAATATTTTAAATTGCTGCTGTTCCGATGAAATTTTTCCGCCGACTGGGTGTGGCCCTTGGAGCGTAGTTTGAAAATTCCACTCACCAATAATAACTGCTCAGTATTGAATTTTGATTGAATATTAAAAAAAAAAAAAACAGCTGTGATATACATTTTGACCATTTTCATTGTGGAGACTGGTACGTTGACTAGTTTGCATATATATCAATTTTTTTACACTTTAGAAAGAAACTACAAGTATTCTTTGCTATAGAAATTTTATCAAATATTTTACTCTCTTAATTCTTTTATTTTTAGTTTAAAGAATCAATAAGTCATTTTTCTTTTATCTCAAGAAATACATTTATGATTTTTGAAAACTGTAAAGTAAAACTTTTCAATTCAAGGGCCAACTTAAGATCACTTTATTGATAACAGAGAGTTTCTTTTACTTTTGGCTTCTTGCCTGCTTGCCCACACAAATCGTTGGCAGCATATCTTGTTCACTTGTTTAACTCCAGTATTATTGTTGAGATAAAAAAAGAAAAATACTCAGCCACATCTAATGATTATCGGAGGCGAGGTGCTGAAATGAACTTTCGAGGAATATTTTGCATGAAGAACCAGGAGAAAAAAAAGACAAATAAAATAACGAAGAAACGTGTTTTATAGATTTGAGGCCAAATCACAAAGTTGAATCACAGAAGTTAAGCAGCAAAGAATCTGTACAGTACTTAGATAAGTGGCCCCCAGACTTAGGAATATCAGCTATCAGAAGCATATATATGCCAGATTAAGCAAATTTTATTAAATACTTTTCAAGGCCCAATTTTCACTCACTTTATTTATTTTAACTAGATTATTTTTAGATTACAACCATGATTTTCACTCGGCATGAAAAGTTCTGTCAAATGGGAGTAAAGAGAGATAGCATAATCTTGTTGCATCAACCTTCTTAACTAAAAGACTGACAGCTTTGAAAATCAATATTGGAAATCCCGCATTTAACGGAACTCGAACATTGACTGGGAAATCACGTAAGAAAACACTGTTCTGCCTCTGAACTTAACAAGTATATTGTTGTTAAATGTGTTTTCCTAGCCAGTGATCAGAGTTCGAGCTACGTTAAAAGTAGGATACAACAATCTAATTGTCAAAGCAGAGAGTCTTTCGATTTATAAGGTTGATTCAACAAAAAATATACTTTATCCCATTAGACAGAGCCTTACAAGTTTAGTATGAAAATGAAAATAGTTGTCCACAAAACAATCAAATAAAAAGAGAAAATGGCAGAAAATACTGATAAAAATTAATAGCTGTTTAAACAGAGACAGGCAGACACAGTTTTATTTTCATTTTCGACTAAGAATACTTGAACGTTCTCTATACATTTATTGGATATTTGCCAATCAAAACACTGAGGCTGTCTTAATGTCTATTTTTAAAGGAAAGCATCGTTTGATTATTTGCAACATATAAATATTTGAACATTTTCATCCAATAATTAGTACCTACATGAAATGGAAACGAAACATTATATTTAATCAGAGTAAAGTTGTCTGTGTCTACAATCTCATGGGAAAAGAATAAAACTCTAGATAGAAAGGTGCATGATTTTTCTTGACATTCTTTTAAAATATATTTTACCTTATGTAAACTATAGAAAAATATATCTATTTCTCTAGCCATGGCTAAAATTGTAAAATGGACTAGGTCAATGAGACTTATGTAATGTAAAGGCCGTTAGGTTTATCGTTACATTAGCTCTGTGCGTTGTCGCTCGGAGTATAATAGGATGATAAAAACGTAAATATGTCTCTAATGATGAAATACAGAACAAGGAAGGTTCTAGTATATATGCAAAGAGTTATAGTTAAAAAAGAGTTTATCAGAATGTTACATTAGTTTGATATCTAGCGCAAAGAAGAAAAAAGAGAGAAAGAGAAAAGAGAGGGGAGAAAGAAAAAAGAGTGAGGAAGATAAGGGGGGTTGAGAGAGGGAAAAAGAGGAAAAGAGAAGGAGAGGGAGCGAAAGTAAGAGAGAAAGAGAGAGAAAAATACGGAGTGAGAAGGGGAAAGATGGCGAGAGAGAGTGAGACAGAGACAGAGGGAGAGAGCGATATGTGTCGTTAACAAAGCTGACAAAAAAAAAACGATGCCGACATAAATCGTATCAACTGCACAAAGACACGAGAAGGGAGAAAACAAGTAATAAAAACTTTTTCGATCGTATAAAGAGGGTCATTGCTTCTCATTTTGAACTACTCTTTCACACAGATGATCACGTTCCAAATAAAGTAATTTAGCTGCTTTCCAATGAAGTTAACGTGCGTAGATAAATGGTGGTTTAGTGAATATTGTTTTCTCCCAGAGAATAAGTGCAAGGACAAATTGGTCTGACTAACATCATATTTTATTAGCCGAGGTAACTTAATAGAATGAATACAATACATGAAATACAAAAAAGTACGTTAAGAGTGTGTGTGTGTGTGAAGAAATTACCTCAGCGTAAGTACTTAGAAGAGAGACAGAATTTTTGGGAAAAAAGTTATATATTTAAGAAGTGTATCGATCTATGGTGTTGTGTCCAATGCGAAACAAGGTGTCTTGGGAACGAAAATGTGCTCTGTACCAAAGGACAGAATCTGGACTCTCCTATGCATTCCAAATCTCATAAGATACTTTGATTTTTGTGCGCTCTTCTTACATACGGATTTGCGAGCGCCAATTAGTGGCTGTTGGCATAATTCTTTAGTAGAAAAGGGAGATAACAAACTTTTGTCTTTTAGATTTCAAGACTTCTGCTGCTATTATTTATATGCCAAAACATAACTCATGGAATGGGACTTACACAAATAACCTCTATTGGCAATTTCGCCCGATGACGAAGTTAGATAAACATCTTCAGTGTTTCAACTATGTCCATCTCCAACCTTTCTAACTCCCGACCTCTAATATATATATATATATATATATATATATATATATATATCCTTTCAATCCCAAATTTAATTAGGAGAATTGAAACTAGTTGGGTGTGGATTTAGCAATTCTGCCTTGTAAAACTTACAATAGAGACTGATCCGTGATCACTAAGTGAAGTTGTAATTCTGTTGTTTACAAGGAGTATATATTTATAGGTGTTATATTCAGATAACATCTTTTACTTTAAAAATCAACCTTGCTCAAAAACTTCCGAAAAAATCTAGAAAAAGATTATTATCAGAATGAGGGATATGCCACGTTACCTGTTCATTTTTGTCACTCCTTTTGGGGTATACGAACCCTTAAAAAACTATTCTTCTCAAAACGTTTCTCTTGATGATTACCCAAGGTAGAAAGTAAGTGAAAATAATCCAAAAAGCAAACACAAAAATATTGCAATTCGATTAACAATTTTGTTCATCTCATATATATTCATATATGTTTGAGTGAGTGTGAGTATGTGTAAGCGCACGCGCGTGTTTACTTTAAAAATGCTAATACAATGACAAGTAAAAACTAAAAAGTACTCAATACAAAATAAGTTGGGGATAATAGAATAAATATTGAATATAAAACTCACTTAGTTCTCTTACTTCTTAAATTTCATCAATCTCAATCTTCACATATGCTTCTTATATATATATATATATATATATATATATATATATATATATATATATATATATATATATATATATATTGCAATTTGAAGAAAACTCAAACCTGGTTAAATTTTCATTATAAATTTATTTCGGCAAAGAATATCATCATACTCTTCGTCTCATCAGATGACTTAAAACGTTTAATATTAGGTTGAAAAACAGCAAATATAGATTACAATCAATCAATCAATCAATATATATATATATAAATATATATATATATATGAAAAAAAGCTATATAAATTTAAACTATCAGGCGAAAGTAAAGGAGGTTAAAGCCCTAAGTATTAGAAAAATTATGAACCTAAGAAAAGGGTGTTCTTATGAAGATAATAGTTTAGTTTACAAGCTTACCTTATTCCAAAAATTCCTCTTGCTACGAAAAATCTAACATGTGTTTAAATAAGATGGGTTAATTCACAGGAACACCCTTTTCCTGATTTCTTAATTTTCTAATACTTTAGTGTTTTAACTCCCTTTACTCTCGCTTGATAATTTAGATTTATACAGGTATGCTGTTATTCAAATTAGGCGTGTGAAGTCAACTGATGAGACAAAGAGCATACTGATATTCTTCACTGAAATAAATTTACAATGACAATTTAACCAGGTTTGAGTTTTCTTCTAATTACATTGTATACGCTTTGTATGTGAGTTTTATTATATAAACCTGAATAGGGAATACATAACAATAGCCACACATCGAGCACTTCCATAGATTTATATGAAATTCCTCATATAGTCTATACGCGAATAATCCATACCTATTGTCTTCGGACGCTTACTGGATATATATATATATATATATATATATATATATATATATATATATATATATGTATATATATATATATTTGATTAATGGAAATTAGATTGCGACCCTTGGGTTTCATGGATTTTTTTGCAAAACAACAATCATCAAGCAGTTAAGAAAATGAAATGAATCGAAAATCGAAAAAAATACAGTCAAAAACCGTTGAGATTTCGTATGAACGCTTACGTGTGGTTGTGAGTGTGTATGTGTGGGGGTATAATTGCGTATTAATGTGTGTTTGTATGGGTTTAAGTGAATTTACAAACGCAGCCCGTTGTATAAGCGGATGTGAATTCGTAGGTGTATCTTCATATTTCGCTACATTATTTTATTTATTTATGGGTCGCAGTCTAATTTCCATGAATTAAATATACATATCTAATATATATCTATTTATCATTATTATTATTATAGAATAGCTCTAATCTAGATATTGAGCATTCTTCATATCATATTGCACTTGGTTCAACCCAAACCCACAAAGTGATTTAGTGACAACCGACACTGTTATGATATATATATATATATATATATATAGGGTTAGAAAAAATTGACATAATTTCAGAATCTATTAACTTGCCCAATTTTCGTTTAAATGATGTCAAGATATGCCTATTGCTTTATTATTTTTTATTTCATGTATAGAAATACCATTCACTGGGAAGAAAAAAATGCTCAAACGTAAAATCCTTAGTTGTTTCTACATATTATGCAAACATCTTAGATCAATTAAATGGGAATAGCTTAACATTGAATTATAGAAGCGCATAATTTCTTCGGAAAAACCCGGTACATTTCGAATTTGTTGAAACGCTATTCACAGAGAGAGAGAGAGAGAGAGAGAGAGAGAGAGAGAGAGAGAGAGAGAGAGAGAGAAAGAGAGAGAGAGACGCGCTTATATATATATATATATATATATATATATATATATGTATATATGATGACGTTCTGTGACCTATCTTGTAATCAGAACTCGCATCGACCGACTTCATAATATGCCGGTTTAAGGACCAACCCAATGTCCTAACATTATATCTACCATCATGGAAAAACAAAAGAAAAAATGATACTTATTAAGAATTAGTGTCTATTCAGGAATGAAAATAATGTACGCAAAAAATTGTGACATCATACGATTTAAGTTAACAGATCGACACTTAACTCCAACCCTGACTCTGACTCCTAAAGAAATTCATTTCTCGATTGAAGCACAACGTAGAGTAATTTCTTTCTTGAGTTTTCTTTCCGAAAAGACACCGATTTTTACTAATTACCAAAAAAGTTATATTGCTTCTTTCATTTCTCTTCTGAGTTTGACATTATCTATTGATAAAGCTAATGAAATAAATTAAAATCGGTAATGAAAATATATCATTTTATTTCGAGGAGATATTTTTAGAATTAATAATACGATGAGATTTCAATGCTGATATGTTAAATTACATTAATAAATAAACATTGGTATGTTTTCATTATAGTTCTGACACAGGAAAAGGGAAAATAACTATTAGAGAAAATATTCTAAATTATTCTTCAGCCAAAGATTAGTGACCTCTAGATTCATATTGTTGGTTAAAACACAACCAAAATTCTGTTTTCTTGGTACAAATACTGATTCCTTAATTTCAGTAAGTTGATCTCCAACGATATTAAAAAAAAAAACATAAGTGGTTGTCCTATTCTAAAATAATGCTGAAAATTTATTATGTCAGCTTCAATACTTTACAAAAATGCGAGCAAAGTTGGAATATTGCAAAGTCCTTGCCAGTTGATTCCGAAAAATACTTGCTCAAAACAAAAAACCAACCAGTTTCGTGTACTGTATCATCATCATCATCATCGTCAATGTTTTGTCAACACCAAATGCCTTGATCAAAATAACGATAACTTCGGCTGTACGTAGTTTCTTATTTTTCACTGCGGAAAATACTTTGCCTATGGTGATGTCAACGTAGCCTATCTGTTTTGTTTTGGAAATTTGGCTCTATCCAACTTTGTTATTGTATTATTTCTACCTGTTGTAGTTTCCGTGGAAATGCGTTGGAGACATTAGTTTTGGCGCATCTATGGTAGATTTGGCTTTAGTTAGAGAATCAAAGTTACGAGTAAAAAAGGGCAAATATGTCAAGAACTTTTTAAACATATATTGGAAGAGATCTTATAGAAATTTGGTGGACAGAGATGAGTGCTACTCAATACTACTACAGGCAAAAACTACAAAATTAACACACTCAAAGAATCCTCACTTTGAGTTATTATTCAGCAGGAAATAATTTGATAACAGATAAGACACCAAACATTTGTATTTAATTGCTGAAATTATAGTTTCCCGATATATACTTTAAATAGACAAGATTATTATTTAAATTAATGGTGTTATTTCTTTTTCAAGACATGCAGAAGAAAATATTATGGAATAGCCCTATACAGAATTCATTGAAAAACTTTTAGAATTAATATTTAATTACCTTTCCTAGTGATTTTACATCCATAATTTTTCAGTCTTCTCGAGAAGACTTGGCCCTGGAGGTGATCGCATCCACTGTAAAGAGTAAGGATGTAACTTTCAAGACACATTCAGAGTGACAGGCCGTGAAATTGCAATGAATAGTTGATTTAGCATCACTTTTGCTCAACGTAGGCCGGTGGCTCAGTAGTAGAGTTTCGGCATTGTATTCTGTGGGCGTAGATTCAATCTCTAGTGGTGGAGACTACGTTATACACTGCTGATGAGACCTAATAAAGACAAAATAAGTGTTTCCCAGATTTTCCGGTCATGGTAATTCAATTTATAATCCTTAATTCTTTCAGGTATGAATTAAACTAATTTGAAGAAATATTTTTTAAGTGTGATTAACTTTCCTGAATTGTTGCTAATATATTTTGGGTTTCTTTTTTTTTTGCACATGCGTCGCCCCACTTCCTGTCAGGGGCTTCTGGGAGTTTCTGCATATTTTTTAAACAAATATTTTTATTTTTTTAAATTTTTTATTCCCTACAAACCCACAAAAGGAACATGGTTTCCACCAGGTCATCAGTGTGAATCAGGCTAGTGAAAGATCGACAACGTGAACTGTATAAGTCTCTTGCCTTTTTAAGAGCAAAGTACACAAACTCTTGTTTCACACTGTCAAAAGAGCAAAGTCATTATTAATAAAAACAGTACTTGCAGTTGAACATTTGCCTTTTCTAATAATAACTATTGCAGCTTCCGTAGAAATAGAGAGAAGACATTACTCAGACATCTCAGACTTTGATGAAATTTCACAATGTCATACCCCACCAACAGAAAAGAAGAATCTGAAAACTGAGGTTTTATTTGTTATGGCCTCTTGAAATTTAATTAGATTTTCATTTCGCAAATCAGTAGCCTCGTTTGGCAAATGGGACTTCTTAATGAATCTTTGAATAACCTCATTGCCAACTTTCCATCCTGACAAGATAATTAGATGAAATTTAGGATCCCTGGATACTGATAGATAAATACAGTTCTGGTTTCAATTAGACCGATCATGCTTGCTAAACATTACACCATAAGAGGTATCTTGATTAGCCTTCTAGCTCAGTTGGGCAGCTTAAAAGACAATGTCTTCTGCAACAAGCGATATCATTGGACACTAAAACCGCATCCGATGGTCAGACCGCATTTCTAGAGATCTTAGGAAAGCAGAGTGTACCACCATGTGATGAATAGGTTTATTCGTGTTTCACTACGTCTTAAGTGTTAGTCGTACCCTGTTGTAATGTTATCGTGAGAAAAGGTGAAGAACACACAACATTGTCTTAGTTCACGAACAAAAAAAAAAAGTTTATTCGCTATTACCTTTTAAGGTAGTCGTCGGGGAGAAAGAAACAGAGTATGAAAGCTGAGTCGTTCGTTGGACAGAAAGAAACATGTCCTGAGGAGAGAGAGAGAGAGAGAGAGAGAGAGAAAGAGAGAGAGAGAGAGAAGATATAGATCTTGAATTTTCTTTCTTTTTTTTTTTTTTTGCTCGACCCTTAGTCGTCTGTCTTCATATTGACGTATCTAGTCTTCGACTGACTATCTTTACCTTATCGCGTTCAGCTGGCAACTAATTTTCAAAATGGAGACGTCCCCTTAATTCCATCTGGTGTCGGAGGGAGGAACATATCCATTTCCGGTGGTTCTACACAGGCGCAGAAGATGTGGGGTCTCCGGTTTTTTCTAGTCATTTTTAATAACCGTAGTCATTCACACGTGACTGGTTAACCAACAACGAGTGGTTTGGCCTGACTACTCAGAGGTCAGCCGACTGTTCCGTACACTCTATGTCTGTTTTTTCTTCCTGTTATTTTTCTTGTTATTTTTCTTCTCTCTCTCTCTCTCTCTCTCTCTCTCTCTCTCTCTTCCTAGAAATTAGCCTCCCGTTCACTGTATAACTTGGACGTACCATAAGCCGCTTAATTAACTTATAGGAGTACTTTTCATTGCCATTACTATCAGGTCCATTTTGACCCGAAGTGGTTATAACTGTAAGGGTCTTATATTTTGGTCAAATAGATCTGTTTAAAATAATTTATATTTTTAAAGACAGTGTTTAAAAACTGGATCTCTCTTCAGAATCAAGAAGACAAAAAATGTTAATATGAACTTACATTGAACGTGATTCCCTAATCTCTACCCATAAAATAACCCAAGATAGTTTTAACGCAGTCGGCTGGGGCTGAAGAATATACCAACTGCATATCTCCAGAGATGTAAGACCCCACCAACGAGTCTCCTTGATATGAAACGAAACAATGTGATAGTGAGGTTCCAATAATGCTGGAGCTTTGAGGAGTGTGGAGTATCTCTTCATTACCATCGAAATAGAACTGTTTGACATTCAAACTGATGGCAAACAAGTGAATTCTGCTAAGACGAGTTGGTTAAAAAAGATTTTTTTGCTCATTTAACTGTGTGTAAACAAATGTTTGGTGTTTAATTGAATCATTAGTGAATGTTGAACCATTTAAATTTGTTGACCTATGTTTACAAATTATATATATATCTAATACATAGGAATAAACATGATTCGGCATTAAGTAACCAACAATGCTTGATACGCCATAAAATCAAACTAAACCAACCCAAGATAGGTTAACATGCCGTTAAAATCTATCTTTTATATTCAATCTACTCTGTTCTTTTTCACGTAATTTTTAATTAGAGTGCCAGAACAGTTGCATTTATTATTCAATAATATTTTTCCATGTGACCTTTTCTCAAAGTTTTATATGCAATTCTTTTTCGTGAGAGAGAATTCGATTTTTACCATATTTATCCTTACTTAAAAAAAAAATGATTGGAAAGACAGATAGACAAATATTTCTAATCTGCTTTGTATATAGAGGAAGAGAAGAAATAGTAACCATTTGCCCTGGGCAGTTATCATCAGTCAAGGGTAAAGCCTTTGCCACGTGACATCTGCCACAAATAATCATAAATTCAAAGTCAAAATGAAAAAAAAACAACAATAAGCAAAAACAAAAACAAAAAACAAAAAAACATCATAAGAGTAAATAATTAAAGAAAAGAAGAGAAAAATGAGAAAAAATAAAATGTAAACTCGAAAGAATTGATGGGGTGATAGAGAAAATCCAATTGATCAGAAGGAGTGGAAGACAGTAAAACAGATTAAAAAATAATGGTAGAAAAGAAGAAAGAAAAAAAGTAGAGAAGTAAGAACAGTAAAAGAAAGTATAATTAGATACAAAACGAGGAAAGAAAAAAAGCAGTGAACATTGTTTAGTAAATAATGGAAGAAGAGAAAATACAGAAAGATAAAAATAAAGAGAGAAGAGCTAACAGCGTGAATAAACAATACAAAAGGGAGAATAAAATGAACGAATGGAAAAGAAACTAACGAAAGAAGAGAAAATAATAACAGAAAAAATAATGAAATAAGTGAAGGAACAAAATGAAAAAATAAAGAGAGAAAAAATAAACGAAAGCAATAACTGAAGAGAAATAAAAAAAAGTCAAAAATGAGACAATGATTAAAATGAAATTGGGTGAAAACAGAAGAAGAAAAGACAAAATCTGAAAAAAGGTTTAATAATTGAAAAAAAGATTTTAAAAAAATTAAAAGAGAAAAAAAGATTAAGAAATTATGCAATCTACAAATTATAAAAAACATGCTTTTTACATTTAACGTTCATTATTTTTTAGATTTTAATTTGTTGCTTTTTTCTTCATTCTTTTTATTATTATTAAATTCTTTTTCTTTTTTCTTTCTTATTTTCTTATTGGCATCTGAACATGAATCTTTCTTTCACCCTTTCCCCCCTTTCTATTTATTTTCCTATGGTAATTCTAAATTTTTACCCTTTTCTTCCTTCCTTGCGTTTTCTTTTTGTCTGTATTTCTTATATATGTTTTCCCTTTTATTTTGTTCTACCCCTCATTCTTCCATCTATTCATTCCTTTTTTATTTATTTTAAAAAGGTAACTCAATATGAAACAAACGGGAACTAATTAAATTGTCATTTTCACTTTTCCACGTCCGGTTACAACCTTAACAGGCGAATATAAAAACAAACTCCCTGTGTCCCTCTTTCGTTTTGGCCTTTTCAAGCAGTAATTTACGATTTTCCTTTCGGGGTCTAGTTTCTTTTTAATGACTTATTTTCTTAACGAAATTCCGGACACAACGGTACGAAAAGGCTGCGTCTGGTTTGTGAACCAATGAGTAACAGCGATGTTATGACATGAGCTATCGACTCCAATTTGTGTCATGCCTAGATCCCGCACTGATGGGTTGTCTGGGAAAATTCCACAACGTTCGTCAAACTAATGTCTGCTTTTCTTATCTTGGAAAACAACAAATTGTTTGGCAGATCACGAAATTGAAGTATGGCAAAGATGTAAAGGTTAAAATATAATCAACTTTGTACTCAGAAGTCAATTCTGTTATTTGTTCTTTTGTAGTTCATTGTTAAATGGCTTTCTATTTATAATTAATGATTTTTTTCATTGCTTCTTTCAATGGGTCGTATATTTCCTCTCTCCATTGTCTTTTTTTAGTTGCTCAGTTTCTTCTCTCTGTATCTCACCTAACATCTTCCTTCCTTCCTTCCTTCCTTCCGAATGAAATTTCTACTTAAAGACCTTGCTATGATGGCGGAAAGCATACATTCAAATATTCGGTCACTTTGTCAACGGGGCCAAAATACGCTGACTGCATCCCTTGCACAGGGGTTGAAGCCCTCTGTTTAAAAAAAAGGCATCCTGAGTTTCACAGTAAACTCTATCAAGTGGTATGAATTCTCTTCTGAAGCTCTGTTAAGTGTGGAGCTCTACTTCATTGGCATTACTTCCATGTCCACTAAGCCAGAGTGGTAGTACCTGTTAGGGTCCCTCTATGTTCAACAGATCTGTTTAAAAGATTAGTATTTGATAGGAATACTTGATTCTAAATAACTGTAAATTATTTGTACAAAGAATAGTTACCTGATGCCCTATTGCTTACTTAGACTGGTTATTCTTATTCATTACTTGAAACCATATAACAGCAACTTGAACATGCATTTTATTTGAGATTTCGTTTTATTTTAAAAGAGAAACCTAGAAATGTTCATTATATTAGAATCTGAAATATTAATGACAGACGCTTTGTCCTCTGTAATATCCTCTCATCCTGTCAGTTGGGCTTAGAATACCCTGACAGTAAAGTGATATCCTGAGTATCACACTGTACTGCATCAGATGATGTGGCACCAATTTTGGAGTTCTGAGGAATGGGGAGCACTTCTTTATTGCCATTACTCCCACGTCCACTCTGACTCGGAGTTTTAGAGCGATTTATGCTTTCATATCTGTGTAAAATGAATATGTTTGAGAATTATTTGTATTAGTTAGGAATTATATATAACAGTGCGCAAAAAAACTCACTTGGAAAAACTTTACAAAAATGTATATATTAACATGGCAAAGGAAAGAAGCAAAAGATAGACCGTACAAACAATTACGGACGCTGACTACGCCAATAAAATAGCGCTTCTGGCAAATAAACCTGCCCGAGCCGAAACCCAGCGACATGGCTTGGAACGAGAAGTTGCTGGCATAGGCCTCAATGCCAACGCAGATAAGACGGAATACATGTGCTTTAATCAAAGAGGTGACATGTCCACACTAGATGATAGCTCTCTGAAATAAGTGGACAAGTCTACCTACCTAGGAAGCGGTGTCTCATCAACGGAGAAAGACGTCAACTCGCGCCTAGCAAAGGCATGGACAACTATCAATAACCTGTTGATCATATGGAAGTCAAAACTGACCGATAAAATAAAATGCAGTTTTTTCCAAACATCAATCGTGTCGATACTGCTATATGGATACACTACATGGAAGCTAACTAAACGGATGGAGAAAAAGCTTGACGGTAATTACACAAGAATACTTTGAGCTGTATTGAACAAGTCCTGGAGGCAACACCCCACAAAACAGCAGCTATACGGCCACCTAACACCCATCCAAGTTAGACGAACCAGACATGCAGGACACTCCTGGAGAAGTAAAGACGAACTCATAAGCGACATATTCTTGTGGACCCCATCACATGGACGAGCAAAGGCAGGACGACTAGCTAGAACCTATATACAACAGCTCTGTGCTGATACAGGATGTAGCTTTGAAGAACTCCTTGGGGAAATGGATGATTGAGACGGGTGGCGAGAGAGGGTCAGAGAGATCCGTGCTAGCAGCGGGAGATGATGATGATGATGATGATGATGATGATGATGATGATATATAAGTAGCGCAATCTCCTCAAAACTCGGCATAAAATTTTTAAAAAAGCTTAGATTGATATAGAAATAAGTTACGGAATGTAGAATGTAGAAATATCATATATTGGAATTTCTTGCTATTAATGTTATTAATAACGTTAATAATAACGTTGGCATACTTTTGCTTTTTAAATTTCAAATTTACATTTTATTTTTCTTGACGTTGAATCTTACAGGTAGTCTTAACATGTACCAGTTATGTTTATAAGGTTTTGGTTTATTTACAATATCTAACTATTTCTTCAAATTCATTTTCTTTTTTAATCAACACACACACACACACACACACACACACACACATATATATATATATATATATATATATAATTATGATTCATATTTTCATGACATAGTAATCTTATATTTAGTTAATACATTCGTAATAATATCCTCTGTAGATTTACGTAATAATATTTGTATGATTAAATATCATTTTACTCTTTATGTTTTTTTTACACAACTGGTAACCGTTGTTTACTGATATCCAGGAAACAGAAAGTAGAATTCTTTGATGTAGTTTAGTCAATCTTATCAGAGCTCTAGTTTGGACGATTCCAGTTTTTCTTCAGATTTTCACTTCTCGCAGCTTCTCTTCTAGTTTCGGTGGTATTGTTCTATTTACAAAAACGAAAAAAAAAAAAATGATGTGAATCACAGTCACCATCTTACGTCACAAATTTTAAGCTGTGAGGCAATGTTATGCAATTGCACTTAAGTTCTAAATAGCGAAAAGTTTTACCCAATAAAAAAAAGTATTCAAAATCACACACACACACACACACACACACACACACACACACACACACACACACACACACACACACACACACACACACACACACACACACAGAGGAATATATATATATATATATATATATAAACTAATAAGCATATAAGATATGTGTGTGGGGGTGTTTCTGAGTGTTTATTGGCCTGTTAGAAAAAAGATGATGTGAAAACTAATTTGGTGGTAGTTTCTGTATTTATTATGACATTTCACGTTTTTATCATAATAAACACTCCCCCAAAAATTGGTATTCATGTTCTATTTTTCTTCCATTCTATCGTATATTTTTTAACTATGTATATACATATATATATGGGTGTGTTTGTGTGTGAGTGTGTCTAGGTGTGAGTATACATATGTGTGTATAAATTTCGAGTGTATTTGTTCCATCGAATTATTGTATCCTAGTTGATAAATGAAACTTTCAGTTGTAAGATTGCTATAAGACGTGAAATTTTAATTTCTTTTAGGTCTGATAAATATATATATATATATATATATATATATATATATATATATATATACATATATATATATATATTACCCATGATTTAGTCATACAAAATTTCAAATGAAAAGGAATAAAGTGAGGGAATTTGTTATTCATCATTATTATTAAATTTGACTTGTATTTCGATTCAGCTATGACTAATCTTGCTTTGAGTGAGAAGCCATTTTTTCATTAGATCTATTGATATCAGTAGCATATAATCTGTCTAGATTATATGATATCAATATCAATTGTACCAATTTTCAAGAAATCAGTTGCAACATCAGATGAGCGAACTATGGCCTTCGTATCTTCTTAAAGCATCATTATTGCTATAACATTTTCTTTCAGAAAACTATATTCTAGAAGGATTTGTTCCATCTTTTCTTTGTGTATACACTCAAATAACTTCGAGAAATTCGTAAACAAGAGCGTTGCCTTGAGATATTTTCACGTGCTCCTTTAATGTTTCGCCTACCAGTCAGAATCTGAGAAGGTGGAGATCGATTTCCCTGAAAATTGTTCTGATTTTTCCTATAAACTCTTAATATTTCTGGTCGGATACGACTACGAAGAAATGCATTATGATTCTTAGCAGTATGAGTTATTGCTGTTGTTCGTTATAAATAGGTCACCATCCTTCTATATGGGGAGGATGCAGCTTTTCGACTAATAGTCTTTAGTATTTTGGTTAAATAAGGCGTTGGTTAATCAAAGATGTATGTCATCAAATTTCCTTGTTTTCCATTCTACGAGAGATATTTTACCTAAGTCCTGATTATGATTTTATTGTTTTTATACGAGTTTAGTACATCCACTGTGAAATTTCTTAAATCAATATCTACTTGCTTACGAATAATTTCTTCAGTTGATTTGTCCGTCATTTCTGTAAAGTTTCCAAGAAAATTCTTAAAATGTTCTTTCCACTTTCGTATCATATTGGCGTTGATTGGGTGTCTTCATATACGTGAAGCTGCGTTTTTCAAGTTATCCCATTTTTCCATCATTACTTTTGACTGGAAGGGACATTTATGAATGACTTTGGATTTGGTCGACATGCACTCATTTGCTGCTTCTAATCGGGTAGTAACAAAGTCTTCATATATCCCATTGATGTTATTCATGACGAAGACTACGCAAAAGATCTTGCACTTCTTGCTAATACAATTAGTCAAACCGAATCTCTTATGCATAGCCTGAGGTAGGCAGCAAGACATATGCCTCTATGTGTACTCGCATGAAAAAAATGTTTTAAACAAAATGGTACCATTTTCTAATTCTAGGAAAAGCTTCAGTAATTAATAGACCCGTTCATAAACCTTGGTAGCAATGGTTCATCTACTGAAAATATTTTTAATATATACATAGGTAATGCAGGGATTGCTATTGGCAAGTTTTCGATCAAATAGAAATCTGATCTCTCTTGTTGAAATAGGACGAGATTTTTCCAATATGTTGTCGTATAACTACTTCTGTTTGGTTGCATCACTTGGAATCCAACGAAAGAGTTAGAGTAAAAAAACAAAACAAAATCTATTCTGTATAAATGTTGGAAGCAACACCCGCTAAAAAACAAAAATAAAACAAATTGTTCTGCGATTTACCTCCCATTGAACAAACCATCCAAAAAGCTAAGAAAAACAAGTGAGCCCCGTTCTCATATAAGCATCTACATATAGACGCACCAGTGTGGTCCAACCAAAAGTATTCATCAACTCTATAGATGACTTAACAAGTATCATAGCCGATAGGAACGTATAATGATAGAGAGAGAGAGAGAGAGAGAGAGAGAGAGAGAGAGAGAGAGAGAGAGAGAATGGAATCTGTGCGTCGACACACCTTGATGATGCTGATGATGCTGATGATGCTAATCAAAAAAAAGAATAAGAGGTATTGGGAATGTAATATCTGGATAAAACCATTAAATCCACCCATTCTAGGTCTCTCGATCAGTTAGTGCCATGTTAATGTCCATTTTTTACGCTCAATTCTATAAAACGCATATCTTATTATTTTCATTTTTTTACATGTACAAACTTCTCACTGTAAGCAATGTAACTTTCAATGTTCACTTATTAAAAAAACAAAAATCCAAATTATATATATATATATATATATATACTTTACAATATTTACTTATAAGGAGTGCTCAATATTAGTGATAAAGCATATATATCAAAATTAGGATTACTTAGATATAGAATGAACGGCACTAATGATCAGTCAGTTTCTCGGTAATGTGATCATCGGACCAAGTGAATGCACGTCCATTCTATGTCAACACTATCCTACCAGAGATATCGATGCTCGATTTACAGATTTTGAGCACGGTTTTTGTGCACATGTGTGGACGCCTGTGTTTCAGCATGTTTAATAAAAAAAAAATTAAAGAAGGTAAACTGTTTCTATGATGAGATACACCCTACAAAGTAATCTCCAAGAAATGAAGGAATATTTATCTTTCATATATATATATATATATATATATATATATATATATATATATATATATTCACTACCAGTCCAAATTATATGGCAACCCTTAAATTTTTTAAAATTTCTCATCTTGAAAATGTTATTTTTAATTAAACAAGTTAAGCGACACAATGCATTTATTTATTACGCTAAATGACTTCCTCAGTAATTTTGACATTAGTATAACCCGATATGTTTAAAAAAAAATCAATTTGATGGCAGTTTTTCTTCTTTAGTACTGAGAAGGAATAAATATATATGAATGCGAATGTATGCACACTCATTTACACAAATTAGATACTTGTTAACACACTCACACACACACACACACATGTATATATATATATATATACTTGTATTTCAAAACGCACATGACTATCAAAAGAAGCTTCACTGTAAAATAATCTTCCCTGTAAAAGCTAGAAGCAGAGGTTAACCTTGTCATTATTAGTCTCCTGTGGAGGACCATGAAGTCCATACACCTGGAGAATATAACCATATGAAATAAAAACATAAAATATTAGATTCAAATTCGTTTATTTAAAAATATTTTCTTTTCTCTCATTGGACTATATATATGTATATATATATATATCCTTTAAATTCAGAACCAAACACGAATTAATGTAATGTTGTAATTACTATACGTACATTTAGCCTTATCATTAGTTATACGCTAATTTTTATCATTGCAGTTTACTTATTGTTGAAATTAATTTAGATCCGCTTCCTCGTAACACTTTACGCAAAGCTGTAATATCCTATACAATTTTATTACTTTACAAATAAAATTGTTGGCCTTAAGTGAGAAAATATCTTTCATGCTATTTTAAGCCAACATTCTCTGTAATTAGCTTAAAAATACAATCTGTCAAATTTTAAACTAAATTCT